>PVIH01005386.1:0-124848 GCA_004025045.1 Sigmodon hispidus
AAAAAAAAAAAACTTTATTTATTTATTTATTTGCCTTGGTGTTTGCTGGAACTGGAACTATAGACAGTTGTTAGCTGCCATGTGGGTGCTGGGAATCGAACCCGGGTCCTCTGGAAGAGCAGACGGTGCTCTTAACCGCTGAGCCATCTCTCCAGCCCCGCCTTCTGACTTCTTAAGGCACTGGGCACACACAGATTCTGACCTCTGCAGGCACCAAGTATGCACATGGTACACAGACATACATGCAAGCAAAATACTCAAAATCATAAAATAAATCTAAAAGAGGTGAAATCATTTACTAATTGTTTTTGTTGTTGCTTTGGTTTGGATTTGGGTTTCAGTACAAACAAAAGACGGTGGAATACTAAATCATGGGAAGTTGTGGCTATTTAAGGGGTACCTTAGTTAGGGTTTCTATTGGCTGTGAAGAGATACTATGACTATTGCAACTCCTATAAAGGAAAACATTTAACTGGGGGTAGCAGTTTCAACAGGTTATAGTTTCAGAGGTTTAGCCCATTATTCTCATGGCATGACATAATAGCATGCAGACAGACACACACCACACACACACACACACACACACACACAAATTCTCTCTCTCTCCCTCTCTCTCTCTCTCTCACCTAGGTCAGAGACATGAAAGAATACACAGTTTGAGTTTAAAGCCTTATATTTAGTATATGTTGTAAAACTATTGTTACATAGTGACCTAGTTAGGTTTCTATTGCTGTGACAAACACCATAACCAAAAATAACTTGGGGATCAAAGGGTTTATTTTAGTTTAGACCTTAATAGTCAGTCCTGGAGAGAAGTCAGGGAAGGAACTGAAGCCAGGAATCTGAAACAGGCCAGAGAGAAATGCTGTTTAGTAGCTTGCTTCTCCTATCTTGCTCAGTTTGCTTTCTTATAGACCTCAGAACAACCTGCCCACAGTATGCTAAGCACTTCCATATCAATCAAGACAATCTTCAACAGGCCCATCTGATGGGGACACATCCTCAATTGAGGTTCCCTTTTTGAAAAAGGCCCTAGCTAGTGTCAGGTGGACAAAAACAAACCAACACAGGAAGGAAGTCCAAAGCCCAGTGAGATTGCTTACAATGTTTTCTTGAAGGAAAGATAAACTACACAGTAGGAAAACAGATTGACTACATTGTTTTAAATGATCTCCTCCCAACTTGATTGCAAGTTCTGGAGACAAGTTCTGGAGATGAGGGAATCTCATAAAAAGGTGTTACCATGACTTTTATAAAATTAAAACACACTGAGGGCCAGCAAGATAGCTCAGTGGGTACAGATACTTGCAAACAAATCTGATAATTTGAGTCCAATCACCAGGTCCTATGATCTTGGGGAAGAAGAAATTGATTCCCACATATTGTCCTCTGACTGCTAGGTGTCCACCCCAGCATTCTTGGATGCATGTACATGCATGTACACATACATATTTTAAATGAAAAAAATGAAAGTCACTTAAAGAACAAACTATTTAGGAATGCATATACTTGAAATAAAGTTATAGTTAAAAAGAAATGGTGTTGGGGGTTCTGAAGAGATGCCTCAGAGGACCAGGTTCAATTCTCAACATAACCACACAGCAGCTCACAACTGTCTATAACTCCAGTTCCAGAGATCTGATGCCCTCACACAGACAAAACACCAATGCACACAAGACAAAATGAATATTAAAAAAAGAAATGGTGAACTTGAGATTCAAGATGGTGATTATCTCCATTGAGGGCAGTCAGGACAATCCACTGCAGGACTATTTGTCGTAAAGGCATGCCTTTGCTTTCTAAGTGTGAATTATGTTATTAAACTAAATGTTGAATTCATTTGGAAAATTAAAATGTTGGGTAAATATCTAAATGAACACATGAGGAAGTCTTTATGGAAGAAAACAATGTCTTTCAAATGTGGCTAGAAAATCGCTGGCCCTAGTCCAAATATACCATCTAGTGGTGAGATGAGCAGGACACAGGAGTTCTGTGGCCTTGACATTGCTACAACTGCCAAAAATGTTGTGGTTCTAAGATACAATTTCTGTTGTCACTCAGGCATCTGGTGAAATGTCCTTCTTTGGAAGTGTTCTTAGCTGTCCCACTCTCAAGCTCTTCTTGTTGGCTTTCCTACTAATTAGAAGTTGTTCATTTACTGTTTGCTCATTGAATTGTTGAGTTGATGCTGCAACCATTTCCACTTCTCAGAGACTTTATTTCTCCTCTATTTGATACACCAGGCAGAGAAGAGAAAACGAAAATGTCAGTCAATTTCTCTTCCCACATCCCATAGAAATGAATGCTGAACTCCAGACCTTGCACATGTGTGCAAGTGCTTTACCACTAAGCTACATGTCTAACCAGAGCCATTTTATTTCCTTTCACTTTCCCTTTTATCTATACTGTTTGGTTTGTTAATTTTCTTGAAATTTCCATTTCCCTCCCCAAAGCATCTACAAGTACCTCTGCATCAAACATTGCTATAAAGTTTCAATACATGATGCAAGAAATACTATGCCATTTTAAATTTAGTTATTTTGGGCACTCTTCCATTCTTTATGTAGATCTGAGTTTCAAAAATATAATAGGTTCCTTATGTCTGAGAAACTCTTTACCATTTGTTGCAATAAATTCCTTTGGTGTTTTTGGTTTGGCTTTTGTGGTGCTAGGAATGGAACCCAGGGCCATATGCATGCTAGACAAGTGCTTTGCCACTAAGCTCCATCTCCAGAACTCATCAATGCATTTTTAAAGCTATTTTACTTTTATTGTATTTATTTATTTGTTTATTTTGATTTTCTTAAGCTTTATTACAGTGTTCTGCTTATATGTGTACCTATAAGCCAGAAGGCGCCAGATTCATGTGGTTGCTGGGAATTCAATTCAGGGCCTCTGGAAGAGCAGTCAGTGTTCTTAACTGCTAAGCCACCCATCTCTCCAGCCCTTCCCATTTTTATCTCAGTCTAGGATTTCTATTGCTGTGAAAAGACACCATGACAACTCTTATAAAGGAAACCATTTAATTGAGGGCTTACAGTTACAGTTTCAGAGGTTTAGTCCATTATCTTCATGTCAGCATGCAGGCAGACATGATGCTGGAGGAGCTGAGAATCCTACATTTTGATCCACAGGCAGCAGAAAGAGCCTACCTTGATCATGAGACCACAAAGCCCATCCCCACACAGACACACTTCAACAAGGTCACATCTACTCCAGCTAGTCCACACCTCCTAATAGTGCCTTTCTTTATGGGTCAAGCTTTCAAACATGAGTCTGTGGGGGACATTCTTTTTCAAACCACCACATTTTCTTTTTAACTCTTTAAATAATTTATTCAACACTTTTGTTTGAATTTTTTTACAAAAAAAGTCTGAGGGTTTATTTTCCTCCCTCTAGACTCTCCATTTTTTCTGTCATTAATCTTGTTCGTTTTCACTCCCCTATGCCTGGGTGTAGGTTGCTTTAGTGCTTATTCTGCTCTCTGGGCCTACAGTTTGGCTCTTGCAATGAATTTTGTAGAATTACTTGCCTGTCACTATATTTTCAAACACATCTTTTGTTTCTTCCTCTTTTTCTGCTTTCAATTACATATGTGTTACAAGGTTGGCAAGCAAACAATGTACATGAAATGAGTCCACCATGACTAGTTGTTCTAATGTTACCCTCAGAGTACACACACACCTGTCAATATACCTGAAGGGGTTGCTAGAACAGTTACACATGAGTTTTTGGCTGGCAGGGCTGATAAAGGAAGAGTAATTTGGAAAGATTTTTACATACTATGTAGAGGAAAACTCTAATACCTCTTAAGCAACAAATCACAAGAAAAGATACTGCTTGGAAGTTATCATTTCACTTTGGTTCATTTTCAGTTTCATGATTTTGTTTGACTCATGCTTAGAAAGCAATCTGGCTAAAAAGTATTAAAACATAGAATCCTATTATTTTTTGACAGCTGTATTTTCAAGTTTTATTGTATATAATATCCATAATTTGTCAGCACATCTTGAATATTAAACAGAAACATAATTAGGAAAAAATCTTCTAAAATGCAGTTATATATAATTACAATGGTTCTAGACAGAGAGAAGACAATAAGTGAATAAAAAATTGAAATATTCATGTGCAGAGAAGGAATGTGGTTCAAGGCTTTGGTTTTAAAAATAAGTTCCCCAGGAAGCTGGCTCTCATAAAATTTCCAGGAAATTTTACCTCCCAAAATAGATCCTAAAACCGCCAAACCAAATTTTTTGGAAACTAGTTATGAGATGTTATAATCATCTCAGTCAAAACAGTGAAAGGTAAGAGAAATGGGACTTCATTTAGGTAGTATGTCACAAACTAGCAGTTGGAAAGTCAGTAAAAACTACTAAAGGACTAGAAGTGTATTGAAACAGGTGGGGTCAAAAAAAGTACTGAAAAAATTAAAACAAGTTGGAGCTGGAGAGATTTCTCAGCAGTTAAGGAAATTTACTTCACTAGTAGAGGACTTGGGTTCAGTTTCCAGCACCTACATGATGATCTGGTACCATCTTCTGGCCCCAGTGGGCACCACTCACACTTGTAGTGTATACAGTCAAAATACTCATATATATATATATATGATAAAAGTAAATCTTGTAACAACTAGAACAAGATTTCTCTCATGTCCAACGGCTAATCCAGAAGATCTTAGATTGAAACTGGTGATTTTAAATACATGCTATAATAGTCTGCTGTGCATCTACAGTTTTTTATAAACCATACAGGAGCAATTGGACTAATCATATTCCATGTGGTATGTTACAGTACCATCACAAAATTGTACCCCAAACTTCAAACCTTATGGGGGGTCCGTTCCCTGCAAGTATCACTGCTAGCAGTGAAACACTAGAGACAAGAATGAAACTCCATTCAGCTCAACTTTAGTTAGCCAGTACTGGTTCAAACTTCTGGAGTCTGACCCTAGACAGTTTCAGTACAATACAATTTAAAAAAAAAAAAGTTTCCTGGTGACAATTAATTCTGGCCTGTATGTACACCAAAGTTTAAAACAAGTTTATATTGAATCTCTTTACAAAGTACATATGGTTTCCTTAATAAAGATGGGTCTGTTGACTTAGAAACAATGCTTCAAATAAGGGTCTAGGGAGAACAACTGGGGTAAACAATGCCCATGGGAGTCAGGATTGGCCTGGCCCTAAGATAGCACAGAAGTTACTTGGGCTGTTGTAAAGTACATTGACATGTCTCATAAGCATGGGTTTTATGGACTGAGAAGCAATGCTCAAGATTTCACAGGGGAAAGTTTGAGATAAACATAATACTCTGGGAAATTTGGGGGAAGTCTGGCCCTACAGATAGCAAAAAAATCACCAGGTCATAAACTACATCTTTTTTCAGCACTCCAGGTGGAAGACATGTAAACATCCCTTTCCTTTGAAGACACAAGCCTATATATTTAACTTCTCCTGGTTTCCCTAGAGCTTATCTGTTGACACAAGGACCTCTTATCCTCTAAAAAACCTCTGCCTACATTCTCTGGAAGGTCACCTTTCCATAAGTTATCAAACTTAAAAGAAACTGTTTCTTGGATCTATAATGCTACTATTACCAGGATCACTGTGCTCTATAATTAAGTCCTAGTCTTAGGGCTGAAGAAATGGCTCAATACATAAGAGCATTGGTTGCTTTTTGCAGAAGACCTAGGTTCAATTCCCCCAACACCCTACATAGCTGCTCACAACCAACTGTAACTGCAGTTCCAGGAGATCTAATGCTCACTTTTGGCCTCCACAGGCATTGTACACACATGGTGCACAAACATATATGCAGGCAAAACACCCATAGATATAAAATTTTAAAAGAAAAAATGTTTTAAAAGACCCAATTTTCATATCCTTCCAACTTCACAAATGAAAATTGATCCATGTTATACTTGGAAAACGTGGATATTCCTCCTTCCTTGGGGAAACTGTTATTATTAAATAGTTTACTATTTAACTCCCCTGGGATGATGCTCTGTGATTAATTTAGAAGCTATATATACTTGCTTTATTTTCTTAAAGAAACTTGTCACCACTAAACATATATAATTAAATACTTATTGCTCAGCATCTTCAAAAGAATTCCAGGAGCACAGAACAGAGATCAGCAAACTTCTTTTTTTCACTTAACACTAAATCTTCAAAGTGGGCCATCCTGGGTTGATCTGACTGACTCAAGGCCAACTGAACTGAGAAATTTTTATGTTATCCTGGGTATACAGTTATATGAAAAAAGTCATGCACATCAAATATTCACTGATAATAAATCATTAAAAATTATTTATCTTTAAATGACTCTTTAATGTATGTGCTGGTTGCTTTTATGTCAACTTGGTACAAGCTATAGTCACCTGGGGAGAGGAACTTCAATTAAGAACATGTCCCCATCAGATTTGTCTACGGGTACTTTCTTAATGATAGATATGGGAAGTCACAGCACACAGTGGACAGTGCCACCAACAGGTCTGGGTTGTGTAAGAAAACAGACTGAGAAGTCCAGGGGGAGCAAGCCAGTAAGCAGCAGTCCTTCATAGTTTCTGCATCAGTGTCTACCTCCAGCTTCCTGCCTTGAGTTCCTACCCTGATTTTCCTCAATAACAAATTATGATATGAAAGTATAAGTTGAAATAAACCATTTTTTCCACAAGTTAATTTTGATCATAGTGTTTATCACAACAATAGAAAGCAAATTAAGACATCATACAAATAATTTTGCCATTATTAAAGATGAAAAATTATATAGTAGTAAAATGTATGTGCTTGTTTATTTTCACATGAATAATTAAATCTTGGTTGGATATTTGACACTGCAGGACACAGCATATTAAATTCTAATTTTTTATATTTGATCAACATTTTGATTTTATAATCATCAGTTCTAAGAATACTGTTTTACATAAATACACAATGGCAAAAGTATATTTAGGACCACTTCAAAAGTCATTGGAAATGCTGACCTAATTTCAAGACAAATTCAATTTAATGATTTTTCATGAAACTCAGGTTAGCAATTCAAATAGAAACTTTTAAAATCAAGCATTCTAACACAATATAATCCAAAAATATAGTCACTTGATACTTACATCAGAGGAATGATGGCAGGAATATATTATATATTTGTTTTCCATAGTTAAAACCATTATGATTTATAAAAAAGAAAATTTCATATACATGGTTTTAAAAAGTAATATAAAATATTCTTGAATCTGAGCTAGGATATTTCAAGCAATGTTTATTAAAACTTGTGTGGCATTATGGCACACTGTAATATAAATTATAATGGTAAATTGTCATGTTCTTGCTGAGAGCTAACAGACAGAAAAATGGTCTCCTTATTTCCGACTCAAGCATATTTATCTCCGGTGTCCTGTGAGACCTTTGCCTGTGTCAAACTACACCCCTGCCTCAATGACAGAGGAAGGAGAAAGGCAAACATAAAATTAAAAACATTGCACCCTTGAAAATACCTTCATTTCCAACAGAAGTTACTGTTCTTTACTTCATAGTATTAAAATGCTTGCAGCAAGAGCAAGAGTCGGGAAACTCATCCATGAAAAGAACACTCTGCTCTGACTGGAAATTTCTCAGTTGGGAATTCCAGCATGATCATTTCAACAGGGCTTTCCCAGTAAATTTCACTAGGTATTATAAATGCCTTATTTGATTATCTTTTGCTATCTATCTTCTGTGTGGTAGTTATTCTTTTTTTAACAAATCAGTTAAAGCATCTTTGTTTTTGCAATTATCATCCCATACAAAAGCAATAGAACTGCAAATATTGACAAGTTTACAATTGAATAAATGAACAGAGTATCTGTACACATTATCATTTACAGCAATATTACAAGGTAATTAACTGATCATTAAAAAAAGTTATTTTTAATCTAAATCCCTCTCTTATGCTTCAACTGTCAGAGCACACGCTAAGATCCCACTTCACTAGTACTATTCCATGTTCCAAATTAACACTACATAACTTACATAATATAATAGCTTAACATTTTTTTGTTCAGAACTCTGTATGAGAGAAAACTATATTCACATTGATAAAAGACCAGGAAATAAGTTTTTACAAAGTCACTAGAGCTGCCTGACTGAGAATACTTCATCAGTTACCTATCAAGACAACTGACTAGATTGGTCCCATAAATACATGGTTAAAATCCACCGCCAACCCATCCAAAAAGTGACAACTGAAGTCTCAAGTTCTTGTGGAAATCCACAAGTATCCTGTTGTCTAACTTGTAGGGAGGGAAAATAATAGGATTCAGTCTTCACCAGATTTTAGCTTCATTTATAATTTAAAACATGTGTAACCCTTACCATACATAAAAATAAGGCAATAAAAACAATTTTGTTATGAGAAAATAAACTCTTAACAGAGAAAACAAATACAAATGCACAACAGCTCATGTTTAGCCAAGCCTTCCAGATGGCCAGGCAGAGCTGAGTATTTCCAAGAGTTGCCACCAGGTGGCAGTTAACTCATGGCAAAGAAGTCTTTCAAGGGTTTAGTTAAACAGGCATCCAAATCACAATCGTCCTCCACTTGGCAGTCTACATGTCTGACTTTAGTGGGTGTGCCAGCATACATATCAAAGTTATCCTCTGAACTCGTCTGCGACTCAGAACTGCTTTCTGTGAATTCTGTCTCCATTTCCCCAAGATCTACAGGTTGTATTTCTTGCAAATCATATCCTTCTTCAGCAGGAGGACCCCAAAAATGCAGAGCCATCTTCCAGAGTTTGATCTGTTGATTCCATGACAGCCAGCTATACTTCTTAAATTTGTTGGGGGTCTTAGGATGAATTCCAGGTTGTCACAAGTGTCTGGGGACCTCTTTAATAAATCGATCGTAGACAATAGTGTTCTTCCTATAGTTGATCTGCTTCTGTCTTCTCATCAAGACACTTTCATCTGTCTCCGCATCAGCTGGCACCAAAGACATGGACTCCTTTGAATCAGAACGTTCCGATGATGATTTTCTCTCTCTTCCAAAGGCATTTATCAGTAGTTTCCTCTTGTATCTTGCAATCTCTTTACTAACTATGGTCCTCATATCATCTTCAACTGCACTTGCCCAGTCAGAGCATCTAGAATGGAGCTTAGGGCCTCCAGGAGTTGTAAAAGCTTTCAGGTCGACGGTCTACAATCTGGTGCTCGCTTTCTGGTCCCCTCTGTCCACTCTGCACTTCAGTCTAAGGCTCCACCTGGCAGGGGACTGCAGGTTCACATCACCTCATGGAGGCTCCCATACCAGGGTGGGCTTCTAGGTCTGCAGGCCATGATGGAACAGAGTTCAAGAGCACTTCAGCAGCAAGAGGCAGACTTGGTGACAATGCTGATGAAGTGTCACTAGTTATTCTTTTAGTTGTGCTTATTATATGCTTAATAAACTCACTCATTTGGAAATTGAAAGTGTGCAAAGTTGCTTTGCCCTTTTTTTATTTCCCATACATGTTATCTTGGGCATAGTGTTATGATGATTTGTGTATTTTACTTTACTTGTCTGAGTTCTGCTGTTTGAACCTTTTATTAGATGTTATATTTTTAAATATATATTTTAAAATAGATATTACTTAGTGACTATCAAAATGTTATCTCTCACACACATATATTACAGAAAGGAATGTCAGAATATCTCATTTTCCCAACTCCTACCCTAACCAACTCTGGTTAATTTTCTTTTTCATCTTTTATCATTCTAATGGCTGAAGAATTCTGTCTAGTTCTATTTACCTTCCTCCACTATTAGTAAAGTTGAGCATCTTTACCTATTAATTGGATATTTAAATTCCTTCTGTACATTTTCATGTCATTTCTGCATTCCTAACTGCTCCACTCAATAGTGAAATGCCACATCTATTTACATAATGAATTATCCTGCACTTAACAATTCTTTTTACTGTAATATCAACGGTGTCATATTTTGTATTAGTCAGGCTTCTCTAGAGTAACATAACAGAATTACTTTCTCTATATACATTTACATATAGAAAGGACATTTGTTAGATGACTTACAGGTTGTGGTCCAACTAATCCAACAATGGCTGGCTGTGAATGGAAGGTCCAAGAATTCAATAGTTGCTTAGTCCATGAGGCTGGATGTCTCAGCTGGTCTTTAGTATACACCAGAAACATGAAGAAGTAGGATCTAATACCAATAAAGTAATGGACTTGTTAGTAAGGTGAAAGGCACAGGAAGAGTAAAAGCTTCCTTCTTAGATATCCTTATCTAGGCTTCTAGCAAAAAGTATAGCCCAGATTAACACACATGATCTGGATAAAAGGTGTCTAGGTGACAGCCTACAGGATTGGAAAAGATCTTCACCAACCTCACATCTGACAGAGGGCTAATCTCCAAAATATATAAAGTATTCAAGAAACTAGACATCAAAATACCAAACAATCCAATTTAAAAATGGTCTACAGAGCTAACAGAGAATTCTCAACAGAAGAATCTCAAATGGCTGAAAGACATCTAAGGAATTGCTAAACTTCCTTAATCATCAGGGAAATGTAAATCAAAATGACTTTGAGATACCATCTTATACCTGTCAGAATGGCTAAGATCAAGAATACTGATGACAGCTTGTGCTGTAGAGGATGTGGTGCAAGAGGAACGCTCCTCCGCTGTTGATGGAAGCACAAACTTGTATAGCCTCTATGGAAACCAGTATGTCACTTCTCAGAAAATTGGAAAACAATCTACCTCAATACCCAATGATACCATTCTTAAACATATACCCAAGGAACATTCAATCATACCACATGGACACTTGCTCAACTAAGCTCACAGCTGCATTACTCATAATAGCCAGAACCTGGAAACAAGAAATTGATGTATGGCTGGGAGGACAAAGGGAGAATTCTAAGCCAAATGAGAAGACAAAGACAAGATACGACCAGGAAAATTTTAGATTTGGAGTACCTATAGCAACAACAAATACCAAACATAGATGGAGTCCCAATTAGATTAAAATCTCCACACAAAAAAACAAGAGGAGGAAACATATATTATTGAGGTAGAAGAAAAGGATATTTCCTGTACTATCTGTACTCCACTGACTCCACCACAGGACGATTAGAACTGCTACAAACAAATCCAGCAAAGTAGCAGAAAATAAAAATCAACACTCAAAAATTAATGGATTTTCTATATACCAATAATGAATAATTAGAAATCATGAAATTAATCCCATTCACACTAGCCACAAAAATAACAAAATTTCTCATATAATTTTTACCAGGAGATATAAAGAAATGTCTGTTCACTGCAAATGAGAGGATACTAGCAAGCCAACAGGCTCATGTCCAAGATCAGTTTGGTGAATAAAAATTAATTTATTGGGATGACTTATTGGAACATGGGTGACTCAAAGGCATCTACACAACTGAGAAATTCATAACAATTCATGAGCAGCTATTCCATTGACTATTCCCACCTGCAGCATGGAGAACTCACAAAAAGATGTACCACTGGATAGTCCCACTTGCAGCATGGATGACTCATGAGAAGCTATGCTACTTCAGTTGCCCACGAAATGTATAGGCTACCAAAGATTTCCACCTGAGAGAGTCTTTGTGAGGATCTTTTGACTCCATAATCTCACCACCCTCTCTAACTCTATCAACAAAGAATATTAATGGGCCAGATCCTGTGAGAGTCTTTTGAAGACTTCATGAAGATCTTTAAAGCTCATGAGCCTCAGAAGCCTCCCTTCTCCTTTCATACAGGAATGTTAATAGGCCAGGACACATAAAAGTCTCATCTGTGATCACATCTGTTCTGATGCAAGATAGTAATGGTCACCCTCAACTCTACCTTTCTCCAACTCACATTCTTTCCATGCCTCCTTCTGCAGTGTTCCCCAAGACGTTGCATAATAGAGTGTGTAATTATTTCCTTCCACTTTAGGCAGCTAGCTACACCACAGCAAAAATGTAGAATATGACAGCAAAAATATTCCTTGCAGTTCAACTAGTTATGAATCTTCTATAGTAACCACCTCCCACTGTAAAAGGAAGTATTCCCTCACTATGTTGGGCAACAGAAGTAATCTACAATCCATCCTGTGGACTGAACTCAGGCTACATACTTGTTAGCATGCACCTTTTACCCACTGAGTCATTTTGCTAATCCAAAGCATCTTTTAAGTTAAAAAAGAAAATTTTGCATGAAATATAGTTAACAGACTTACACAGACCCAAATCTAGTCCATCCAAACTGTTTTCCTTATCAAATAAAGATTAAATATTTTCTACCTCCCTAATATCTATTTTAAGCACATTAAATTTACTTTTAAGCACATGTAACATGGGATATTTTTCAAGACAAGGTTTTTCTGGGTAGCTCTAGCTGTCCTGGAACTTATATTACACATTTAATAAAACTTGAATATTGAGGAGAGAGCACCCAGTTAAATCCTAGGCAGACAGTTCAGGAAATTCTTAAAGCTTGAATACAAAGATTAAACAGCTGATTCAATCACACACACCTTTAATCCCAGCACAGGGAGAGCCCGGAGTGGTGACCTCCACCCTTGATCCCACAACTCCAGAGACAGAACTTCTTCCGTTTCTGTGAGTTCAAGGCTACACACCACAGCCAGCCGTTAATCCTAACCTGGATGGGTATATAAAGGCTTGTAGAAACCCAGAGAGAAAAGAAGCACTGGGAGAAGTGACTGGCAACCAGGAGCAAGCCTGAGGAAGTTGCAAGACAGCTAGATGAGAACTGACTGTGGTGCTTCCTTTCTCTGATATTTCTGCCTTCCACTAATAATTAGCTCTGAGTCTCATTTGTGATACTACAACTTACTCTGTACACCAGTCTAGCTTTCAACTCAGATACACCTGCTTCTGCCTCCCAGGTGCTGAGATTAAAGGCTGGCACCATCATTGCCCAGCCATGTGTTTCTTTAAATTTTCAATATTCCATTTGCTTAGGTTTTGAACATTTGAAGAAAAACCCCATAAAACTTTGTTTTACATATTGAAAGCAAGAATAATCTGGAAAGGATTTCTTGATAAGAGTAAGTGCTCTAGGACCTTCAAAATGGAAGAACATTTAGGGGATTCTAGCACTTAGGTTATCCTCCAAGCTCAGCCCTTCACCTTTTAAGCTAAATGCTACTGTTTAAAGAGTGAGCAAAGAAAAATTTTATCTGAAAATAAATCAATAGAAAATCTACACATTTAAATAAAAATAGAGGAAACTATTTATTTTTAACTACAAGATAGCCCATTTTCAGTAAAGGACTCCAGTGATGGTTCATATAACTATGAAGTAGGGTGATTAAGCATAACATTTTGCCAGTCTCTACCTGGGTCTGGGTCAAGGAATGCAAGCCACCAAGCCGGAGTCATTCAAGATTAATTTCTCAAAATCTGTCTCTCTTTAAACATTTGTATGTGTTCTTATTCATTCATTTTACAGAGGGTGAAACCCAAACCATGTGGAGATATATGTTTATATACAATCAATAATCAAACTAACAGATTGCCACAGGATATATTACCCTCTTTATAAGTTAGTAGCATAATTCTTGCTTGTCTAAAGGCACTCGTGCTTTTTAAATTATTAAATGCTTAAGTGAACTTGGTGAGTTATTTGTTTGGGGTTTTTCATTTTGTTAGATACATGAAGGTGGGAGGGGAAGGTAGGAGGGGTTTGAGAGTTGGAGGGAGGAAGTAGGAAGTGGATATGATGAAAATACGTTGAATACATGTGTGAAATTCTCAAAGAATAGAAATGATTTTTTTTTAAGAGAGAGAGGCTGCATCAATAGATCAGTAGTTAAGAGCGCTGACTATTCTTATAGGGACCCCAGGTTCAATTCCCAGTGCTCACAAATGGTCAGTAGCTCCAGCGCCAGGGAATCCGATGACCTCTCTTGGCCTCCGTGGGCAATGCTCGCACATAGTGCACAAACAGGCAAACAAACGGATAAAAAAAGAAAAAGTTTAAGAGGAAGGGGCTATAAAAATGGCTCATCAGTTAAAAGGACAAAAGGCTCTTGCAGTGGACGTGAAGGCCATTACTCGCATCTACGTCATGATAACCCACAACTATATATAACCTTAGGACAGCTGGCACAAGTGCGCGCGCGCGCGCACACACAGACACACACACACACACACACACACACACACACACTTCAAATAAATAAATTATAAACTATTAACTCCCTCTCCCTACCTTCCTGTGAACTCCCTCAGAACCCGTCAAATTTCATTAAACTTCACCTGAACCAGCCACCTGCCAGCTCAAGACCATACGCCTGCTAACACACAGCTAGCTTGCTTTCAGGTTTGGTAAGATTCTGTTATCTCCAAGGGTTCCTTAAGGCCCGGCCTGCAGCGTTTCCCTTTAAGTAGATATTCTCTCATACTGGACCGCCCCTCCCGACCAATTTGGTTGCCGCCCATGCTGGAAACACGTCATCTACCCGCGCCACCCGGAAGCCTTGGTTCATACTAACAGTTGTTGCCGGTGGCCCTAAGGTAAGCACCGCGCTTGGGTACTAGTGAGTGAATGAGTCTTAGAGTCGGGTTGGGCAGGAGGAACCCTGTAGCGTGAGCCGAAAGAAGTCATCCTCAACTTTGAGATGTTGGAGAGAACTTTGTGAAGTAAAACAGGAACGCTCAACGTGGTTTTCCCCCCTCTCCTCACTTCCCAGGTGCCCATCATGGCGACACCCCCGAAACGGCGGGCCTTGGATACTGTAGGAGAGAAAGTGCTGCGGTACGAGGCCTTTATCAGTGACGTACTGCAGCGAGACTTGCAGTGAGTGACTACGCAGATTCTAGGCGAGACGTTTGAGAAATTCTACGTGGTGGGTGGGACAGAATCCCAGCCAAACTTTTGGATTGGCCAGAGAGAGGAGTTGACATCCGGGCTGCGATTTGGTTGAAACTTGGCCCTTGTGGCAGAGCCTGTGACGTTGTTTGTGGGATTAAAATAGTCATCAGGAACCCATGGTATTTCTGACTGGACCATTTAAACATTAATTATAAACAAGTTATACCTCACCTCTTCTCTCTATGCTTTATGAACTTTCCTCATCTGTGAAATGGGAAAGTTTATGGGGCCTTCTTAATGTGGTGGTTTTGAGTTTTAAATGTGTCAACCCAAGTAAAGAATGTAATGTAAAGCCAAGTATGATAATACAGGACTGTAATTCCAGCACAAGGGACAATGAAGCAGGAGGATCTTCGAAGTTGGAGACCAGCCTGAGCTATAGACTGACTTGTCTCAAAGGGAAAAAAATTAGAATGAAGCCAGGCCCAGGCTCTGTGGTGTGTGCCAGTTGTCCAATCTAGTGGAGAAGTGGGAAAATTCATCTCTTTAGCCAGTATGTTCAAGTCAGCCTTGACAATAGAACAGGATTCCATATTAAAAGCCCAGTGTGGTGACACAGGTCTGTAATCCCTGTACTTGGGGTGAGTGAAGCAGGAAGATCCAGAGCTCAAGATCATCCTCACCTGCATTTCAAAGTTGAATGCAGCCTTGGCTCTGAGATTGTGTCTCAAAGAAAAGAAAAGAAACAGCCAGCAAGATGGCTTGCCTTGCCTCCAAACCCATGCCCTGAGCTATCTCTGGGATCTACATAGTGGAAAGAAAAAAGTCCCAAAAGCTGTCCTTTTACTTACACATGTGTACCATGGCATCCATACATGTACATAAAGTAAATACATTAAGAATACTTTTTAAAATTTACATAAATCCAACTATTATAATAAGGCTGGAAGGAAAGGATTGTCTGGTGTGCTCACAAATTCAATACTAGCTTGGGAAACTTAGCTCTTGTCTCAGGAAATAAAACAAACAAATAACTTGGATAGTTATTTTGAAAAAGAAATTGAGCTCCAGTACCTGAAACACACTAAAGACTCAGTAACTACATGATTACTATTGCTGTCATTATTAATCTGAACAGAAAGTTAGGTGTTCAGAACTAGAGCTGTGTAAACATCCTAAATGAAATGGGGGAGGTTTATTTAGAGTAAAGATGAAACATTTTCGTTGGCATAAGGAACTAAGTAAAATGCAATATTTTCAATAGTAATAGAAAGTATATAGTGCTTACCATTTGACTGGCATTTAAAACACTTTATAGTAAACACTTGATTCTAATGATTCCTATGACATAATACTGCCATCTCTATTTTATATGTAGGGAAACTAAATCTCAAACAGGTTTCCTACTTGCCAAAGACACATTGCTAGTAAGAGGTAGAAGTCAGGATGAAATACAGTCTGGCTTGTATTTATTGAAATACTCGGTGTGTCTTTCTTTGTCTATATCTCATCGTGTGTGTGTGTG
This sequence comes from Sigmodon hispidus, assembly GCA_004025045.1. Lineage (NCBI taxonomy): Eukaryota > Metazoa > Chordata > Mammalia > Rodentia > Cricetidae > Sigmodon > Sigmodon hispidus. Next base: position 16,358 of record PVIH01005386.1, read on the forward strand.
TGTGTGTGTGTGTGTGTGTGTGTGTGTGTGTGTGTGTGTGTGTTTTAATGCAGGGTCTCACCACATTTTGAGACCAGGCTGGTCTTGAACTCATAATCCTCCTGCCTCAGTCTTTTAGTTACTGGGATTACATTCATGAACTACCACACCTGGTTTATAAAATGCCCGTTAGGCCATGATGTAAGGTATATCAAGAAGAATATGGTTGCCTAATCTTCACTATTGTATTTCCACGTATCAGAAAGGTGCTGGATCATCGAGACAAGGTATATGAGCAGCTGTCTTTATACCTTCAACTGAGAAATGTTATTGAGCGACTCCAGGTAAAGGCTTTTAAATTGAGTATCAGTTTGTGTATGTGTACAAAGAAGGAAGGTGGGAAGAGAAACCCTAGAACAAAAACTTAAAAATTGGTCATTGACACCTACCTTTTTTCTCCTGGCCCAACAGGAAAGTAATCATTCGGAGTTATATATGCAGGTGGATTTGGGCTGTAACTTCTTCGTTGACACAGTGGTGTGAGTGTATTCCCTCCCCTCTGAGTTTCTTCCTTCTTTCATGCAACAAGTATTTAATACTTTCTATATACAAGACTCTGGTAGTTTTTAAATTGTAGTTGGATATAAGCTACATGTTGTGGATGTGACAGTGGATGAACACAATACTTGCCCTTACAGAGCCTTCACTTTAGGGAATAGGAGGGAATAAGAAACATCTTAAACTGTACAATATGCTAATGGTAATTAAGACTTCCTCCACTTCCTCTGACTTCTTTCCTCAGCCCAGATACTTCACGCATCTGTGTGGCCCTGGGATATGGTTTTTTCCTGGAGTTGACACTGGCTGAAGCTATCAAGTTCATTGACCGAAAGAGTTCTCTCCTCACAGAGTGAGTTCATTCCATAAGGATGGTGTCTAAAATCACATACATTGGCTCGGGATGCTGGGCAGTGGTATAGCATTTGCCTAGCTTGTATAAAGCCCTGGGTTCTATCCTTATCACACACCCACACAGATACACAAAATACATAAAAGCCAGATATGGTGGTGCACACAGATTAGTAATCCCAGGACTCCAGAAGGCGAAGCAGGAGGATCCTGAGTTTGAGGCCAGCCTGGATGATAAAACAAGGCCTCATGTATAAAAAAATGAATAGACATCATAGATTTTAACACTCTACCCCTTTTCCCCTGACTATCTGGAATGGTACTTAGAAAACCATATTACCTTCCTCTTTAGAGCTGGGGCTAAGAAAAGTGAGAATGCAAAGTTCAACCAGGGTATAGCAAATACTAAACACTTAATAAATGGTTTTTGTATCATTTCATCACACATTTATTGAGCATCTTGTGTATACCAGGTTGTGTGGTTGGTGTTGTGAGTACAGCAGAAAACAAAACAGAAGACTCTTAACATTCTAGGACTGTACTACTGTACACACATACATCTATGACCACATCCATGAAGTTTCAACTCATGAATCAGTAACATTCAAAGAAGCTACTTCTCACTTAACTATCTGCTAATATTTCTGCTTATTCACTGGCCTCTCACCACTCTAAGCTTCACATGCTTACGCCCACACATGCAGAGATAATGCCCTCTTCTATTGCCTTACTGTCTTATGACAGGCCCTGCACCAAACCTAGAGCTTGCCACTTTTTGGCTTCAGCAAGCTTCAGAGCTAGAGTTAGAGGTGTGTGACTTTTACATTGGTATTGGGGATCCAAACTCAGGTCCTTATGCTTGTGCAGCAAATGTTCTTGTCTGCTGAGCCACCTCCCCAGCCTTAACACATGCTTTAAGCATTTTCCACCTTTGGGAGCATTTAGTAGCTACTGGTGTTTATCTGCAACCATGTAGTTTCTTTTCTTGTCACTCAGTTGTCTTGAATATATAATTGCCCTCAAAAGTTCTTCTGTGACCTAACTTCAAAATTGCAACCCCTAGCACTCTTGAATTATCCCACTGTACTTTAAAAAAATTATTGTGTGTATGTGTACATGTATGTGTGCACTAATGTGCACATGTCTTGGCTATGTGTGCTATAATATGCATGTGAAGATCAACTTTATGGAGCTGGTGCTCTCCTTCCAGGGATTGTATGAGTGGAACTCAGATTCCCCAGTTTGTGTGGCAAGCACCTTTACCTGATGAGCCATTTCACCAGCCATCTTCCAGTTTTTCTGTTTTTCCAGCATTTTATTAACTCTTAATATTTACTGTGAGTTTCTTTCTTTCTCATGTTTATTGTCTTATAATAGGTAACAAGCATTATTTATATTTTTTACAGGGCTAGAACTTGACTTTGTTGCTGAACTGTGTCCCCAGGCCAGGTCTATAACCTGGCATTATAAAGGGGAAAGTTTACGCTGTAAATGAGTAAAATAGTGTAAAACACAAATTTCTGTTTAATAAATTATGCTAGAAACAAATTGAAGCTTATCTATGTGGGTAGTGTTGGGGAGGGAAAGTGTGGTTTCCAGATGAATTCTGGTTTTGCATAAGAAAGAACTAGTTTGGGTGAAAAGTTTGAAACATAGGTAGTGTTGTAGCTGGAGAGATTGTTCAGCATTGAAGAGCACTTGCTGTTCTTGTAGAAGACCCAGGTTCTATTTCCAGACCCACATAGTGGTTCACAACCTTCTGTAACTCTAGTTCCAGTGGACCTGATGCCTTCTTCTGGCCTCTGAGGATCAAGCACACAAGTGGTATACAGATAAGCATGCAGGCAAAACATCCATGAACATAAACTAAGCACATAGTGGGAGCCTTATAAAAAGCTGCCCTCGACTTCTCCCAGAGGAGTGACATTTGAGTTATATTGGGTGAAAAAGCCATGGGCTATCTAGGGAAAATTATTCTTGGCAAAGGGGATAGTATGCCTGGCATGCTAGAGAAACTGTCACATGTGGCATAGCTTAGATAGGATAAGTATGAGGGGAGCAGGGAACAGTACACTTAGATAAATAAGCATTCACAAGTGTGAACATCTACCTCCAATATAAGATTTCTCTTTGGTCATGCTTATTCCTGTGTTCGTTTTGTCTAGAGTTGCTTCCTTTATGGTATCAGTCATTATTTTCTTAAACTTTCCAGAGTTTTTATGTTTTAGTAGGCCTGAGGCCTGCTGAAATTTCTAAATTTTGATGATCAAACAAATTGGCAAATAATTTGATCAAGGGCAGTGTAATTCTGACCTGGTGGCCATTTAGAACGAGTCCAGTTTTTATAGCAAGTTTTCCTCCTATGTCACAGGGTTTCAGGGTCTTTAATTTTTTTTTCTTTTTCAGAATTTGTTTTCCTCAAAATGAGGTATTTGAAGTTATCAGTGCCTGTCAAAAAGACTCCTTGCCTTGTCTTTCTAATCTGGTGACATGCTTTCTACCAGTGAATTGTGTACTTGACCACATATTGCTCTGTTATAACTAATAGAGCTATCTCAAAGTTTCATCATTCCAGATTAGGATTTGAGTCTATGTAGTTGAACTTTCTCTTTAAAACTTGGTTACTTGGTATGTACTTCAAGACTAACATATTTTCTGTTTGCTTTATATATCCAAAACTGCCTGCCAGTACTTAATTGTTTTTAATGTATTTTTGGGTGTGTGTGTGTGTGTGTGTGACAGAGAGAGAGAGAGAGAGAGAGAGAGAGAGGTATATAATCTACTTAGTCCATTTAGCTTTGTTTGTATGTACATATGCCCAGGGCTGACCACTTCCGATTAGACACCCTATATGGTAGTTCATCCCTAAAGGAGACTGATTGTCTCTCTTTCAGCAGGCTTTGATCACTTGTAATTTATCATCTAGAGGTAGGCTGGTGTGTAATTTCACCTTTCCATTTTGACATGTCAACTAGCGTTGTCATTATGCTGGTCTTATTCATATTACTGGGAGTTCATGGGTGTAGCTTCCTTAACATATCTAGGGACTATCTAACAGCAGACATTCTGGGCCTCTGACTCTTATAATCTTTCCACCCCTTCTCTATGATTTTTCCTGAGACTTAGGTGTAGGGTTTACATTATAGATATATATATTAGTTGGAGTTGGGCACCTCACATACCCTTCTCTGTGTTTTGGCCAATTGTGGATCTCAGTTATAGTCTCAATCTGTTGCAAAATGAAACTTTTTTTTAATGAGGGGTGACAGCTGAACTTATCTGTGGGTAAAGGGATATGTTTTTAGAAAACAGAAATTAGATTAATTCAGGCTCTGGGTCTATGACCACTCTGGCAATAGTTAGCTAGGTTTACAGAATCAGGTCTAAATTCCTTCCTTTGAACAGGCCTTAGCTCCAGTGAGACAGCTGATGGTTAACTTCAAGATAAAAAATGCTACTTTTGTACCATTGGTAGTATCTTGCCAGTCAAATAATTGCTGTGGTTAATAGGTTTTATACTGGGAAGAACTAAGATTGATCATCTCCCTTGGCAGCTTACATAACACCTATGAGAGCCAGTCCTCAGTGAGGAGGCTTCCAGGTTAATTCCAGTTTGATTCCTCTTAATTCCTGAGTCTGGTGTAGCAACAGTCCTAATTGGTCTTAAAAATAAAAGCCTGGAGCCAGACATCAGAGAAAATGCTGTAAGATCAGAGAGAGAAAGGAGCAAGCCACAGCCTAGGACTCCTCAGCCTGAAAGGGGACAGAGCTCCTGTCTCCATCCCACCCTATCATTTCCTCTCTCTGCCTCTCTCTTCCTGTTTCCTCCTCCCAGGTGCTGGAATTAAAGGTGTGTGCCACCACTGCCAGGCCTCTATGGTTCTGCCCTCTGATCTCCAGGCAAGCTTTATTTGTTAGAGCACAAATAAAATATTACCACATATAGTCTTTTCAGGAGTGGAGTCTTACCTTCAAGTTCTGGGAGGCAACCAAGAGCAAAAGTTATTGCCTATACTATTTTGGGAGTCTCTTTAATTCCCCTGACCAACAACTTCAGGCAGATCTAGGCAGGTCCAGGCAGGAAGATCTTGAATTGGAAGCTAGCTGAGCTATGCCTGTCACTGAGGTTTTTGCTAGAGAGTTTATACATAATATATACATACATACATATGTAATGTGTGTATATGTGTGTGTAGATAGATATACACACATATAAACATAAGATAGTGTTTCCCCCATGGCCCTTTCAATCATCATCTTGTTTTTTATCCCTCTGTCCCTCTTCTTCAGTGCTTCTCTCCCTCTCCCCTCCCCAGATAAAGCCTCCCCAACTCTTTCCATTTCCTCATCATAGCTTCTGTGACCTACTATGCTATTCTCTATAGGTCCTTCTCCCCATCCCCTGGTTCTATTTTACTTTCCTGGTTTCTGTGGTTACTCCAGCTTATATACTCTCACATCTAAAGATTTAGAGCTAGCATCCACAAATAAGAGAAAACTTGTGGTGTTTGTCTTTCTGGGTCTGGGACCTTCACTCAGTGTAAAGTGCTCTAGTTAGACCTATTTGCCTGTAAATTTCTTTATTTCACTTTTCTTTATAGCTGAACAGAATTTTGTTGTGTATTTATACTGCATCTTCAGTATCCATCCATCATCTATGGAGGACATTTAGATTGTTTCCATTTCCTAGCTATTGTAAGTAAACAGAGCAGCTATGAACATGGCTGAGAAACAGTATTCTTGGTCTCCAGCAGGAATGCTGTGCTTCATATCCTGTCTTAATCATAGACCTAAGTATTTTTTAAGAATTTTGGATTCCTTTGAATGGAGCAGTCTTCATTTATTCAACATCCATTGGGTCCCCACTCTGTGCCACATACTCTTCTGGTCCTTGTTATATAGCAAGCAAGAAAAGACCACAGTCTGTGTACATAGCTGTCCTTCTGATCAAAGGAGACAATAATAAAGCCATGATGTAGTATAATAGATGTTGACAGTGGTACACATAGTACATAATGAAGATAGGAAGTGTTGCTTGGGATGGAGCAGTTGTGGTATTGAATGGCTCACTGGATATGAAAAGCAAAGAGGAGTAGTAGAGTACATAATTGGGATGTTTGAAGCCCTGAGTTCAATGCTAGTCCTGCAAAAAGAGGAGAATCTGGCTTTTTGCTAAGCAACTAGAAAAGAGGGGATTACTTTTATGCGGGATGGAAGAACAGACCAGGAGGGAAGAACTGGAGCTCAGTGCAGGCCAGACACTGAAAGGAGTTTTTGAAGATAGTTGGCAATATGCTATCAACATCCTATACTATTTAACCCCTTCTGCTGCTTCCACGCTATATTATTCCATCTCTCTTCACTGTTCACTTAATTCCTAACTGACTGCTTTTCACAAAGCTCTTTTTGCCTCTTGGTCTTTCTATGGAAAAGACCTTCCTACTGCTTAACTCTCACTCCATCTTCAGTGCTTCTTCCATGGGCCACTGTATTCTTTTTTGACATGCATGAGGATTCTCTTTGGTGAGATCTGATTCAAGCAGACTTAGACAGAATGAGTTGACTTATTTATGGAATTCAACAGTTCAGGACTAAGGTAGTTTTAGGTATCTCCATTTGCTTAGGTATTTTCATACTGTGGCCTCTTCCTAGAGTCCTTTCTCTCACACATGACTGCAACCCTTTGACCCTACTTTCAAAATACATCCTAAAGTGAGTTGTTTCTCATTTACTTCAACTATACTGCCCTCTGTGGCCTGAGCCTCCATTCTTGACCTGGACTATTTATTGCATTACCCTCCTCACTGAACTTACTGACTTCACATTTGGCTTTCTTGTCCTGTCAGTGCACGGCCCTATAGCCAGGTGGATTCTTTTAAACTCTAATGAGTTTATTTCTCCAGTCAGTTTGCATCTGTCCTCTGCTCTCAACCATCCCCTTGTTTCCACCTTATTTAATAGAAAAGCTAAGGTCTTTACCCTGGGTCTATAGACTTTACACCCTCTGCCTCCTTCCTTACCTCTCGACTTCACCTCTTAGGATCCTCCTTTACATATTTGCCAGCCACAGTGGCTTCTTGGCTGTGCCTGAACCATACCAAGCACATTGATAGCACCTTTGTATTGGCTACTACTTTAATTGAAACATTTATTTTCCATATTGCCCATACTATATAGCCTTCTTCATTTCAGATCATTGGTAGAGTATGCTAGTAAACATCTGTAATCTCAGCAGATGAGCAGGAAGATCTTGAATAAGAAGCCAGGCTGGGCTATATAGTCTCAAAAGGAAAGCTCTCAGTGAACCCAAACTTGAACACTCTTTAAAATTGAAGCCTCCACTTCCTACCTCTTCTTCCTTATTTGTTTCCTTATACTTAGATCTAACACATTATAGTTGTTTTGTGTATTTTGTCTCTTAGTATATTTGAGGAGCTAGAGAGATGGCTTAGTGGTTAAAAGCACATACTGCTGTCTAGAGTATCCAACTTCAGTTCCCTGCACCTGTGTCAGGCAACTGACAACCACCTGTAGCGACACAGCTCTAGGGGATCTGATGACTTCTGACTTCTGTGGGCACCTACACTCAGGAATATATTCCCCCCCACACACACAGTAGACAAATAATTAAAAACTAAAATTATTTTAAGGAACTCCAGACCAAGAATTTTGTTTTATTTACTGTTGTTTCTGCAGCTATTTCCCAGTATTTAAAGTTGCCTGGCATACAGAAGGCATTCAGTTACCTGTACTTTTTATTATCATATGGTCATTGTGATGGGCTTCATAAACAGTTTCTTTCAGATGCAGTTTGATCATATTTATAGACCCCATATCTCCCCTTCCCTTTAATCTTAGAAAAATGTTACTCCATTTTGTGTGAGTACATGTAAAGGTAAGAGGTCAACTTTTGGAGGTCAGTTCTCCTCTACTACGCAGGTCTTGGGGATTGAACTGAAGGTTCAAGCTTGACAGCAATCACTTTTACCTGCTGAGCCATCGCCCTCCTTTTTTAAATGGGGAAACTCCAATTAGGAGGCAGACATCTCTGCATAGGAGCAGACCAGGTGGAAGTCATCCAGGATGCAAACATTTCTTAAAGTGATAAGGAAGAGTCATCCTCCTAAGCCTAAGTAGGGCCCACTTTGCCCTTTCTTCTTCCTTTTTTCTAGGCTCAGCAACAGCCTCACCAAGGACTCCATGAATATCAAGGCCCATATCCACATGATGCTAGAGGTGAGAACAGCTCACTCCACTCTACCCTTCAAATATTTTTAGGGTAATAACCTGAAGGAGAAAAATCAAAGAAGGGAGGGGTTGTCTTTCCTTCCAAACTGAAGCCAAAGGAGTGAAAAACAGTAAACCTGGGGCAGGACCTGGACCCAGCCTCTGTTCAGTCTACTTTGTCCTCTTTTACAGGGACTTAGAGAACTACAAGGCCTGCAGAATTTACCAGAGCCATCTCCCCATTGACTGCTTCTTCCCAACTAATATTAAAGAGCCTGAATGTCTTGGAATCAGATAGCCCTTCTTTTTTCCCTAACTCACTGATTGACTAAGTGCCCTGGAGACCAAAGTTGCTGGAAGATCCATCTACTCTGTAGAACCTCTAAAACACTTTTGCCTCCAATTTGTATTTTCTACCTGACTTTATGCTTTGCCCTTTTTTGTCACCTTGTGAACTTGGCCCTACCTCCTCACACTTTAATTTCTTTTTCTAGATATTTGTATCTGTGCCCTTTGTATTACCATAAAGACTGATTCATGGGCTGAGGATGAATTTGAATTGGTAGAGTACTTGCCTATAACACAGGAAGCCCTAAATTTATAGGAGGTGTACCTGCCTGGGATCAAGAATAGGCAGGAAGATCCTGGGCTACATGAGACCCTTGAAACAAAATTTTAAAGGGCCAATTCAAAGTGATTTGGTTCCGTGGCCATTAGCCTTTTACTTCAGATCTTAAGGTTTATTACCTGTTTTTCACAACTGTGATTTGTTCCCTAAATGGTTCCAATAGTTCTAAATAGGTAGGCATAGATTCTGCTAGCCCTTCCTGCTACAGGTCCAGTCTTAGATAACCAAGACCCAAGTTCCACCATTATAACTGGCTGTAGACAGTTAATTTCCACCCCTCAGCTCCCCTTTATATCTGGCAGCCATTCAGCCCTCCTACCTCTGCTGGATTCTAAATTTGTCTTGCCTAGCTAATTACCATAGCGTTACCCTACCCTCCTACATAGAGTCAAGCCCAACCCTGCAGCTATTCCCTGTTCTGTTTCCGCTGAACCACATGGTGTGCAGCACCACCTACTTTGGTGTTTTGGCAGCTGTCTCAGTGTCTCCACCAATCAGCTGAAAACAGAGCCCATTCACCGCCCCTCTGTCTTCTGGGGCTGTTATGTCTGCCATCAATCTCATTTAGGCCAATCGGTGTGAATCAGGCGCCCCACTCCTCAACCTTGGCACTTGCCTCCTTGCCTACCATTCCTCCTTGACCCAATCAGGGTGAAGCACCAGTGCCGCCCAATGCTTCTCTAGTTGTCCATTTGCAGTCCATCAATCCCCTTCAGGCCAATCGTGTCATAGTTCTGTTAGGGTTCCAGCACCGGCCCCAAAGCTGTGCCTACATCCTTGGCTTTTTTGGCAAATCAGTGAGCAGCAGGACTCTTGGCTCCTCCCCTGAGATCCCACGTGAGCGGTGGGGAAAAGCAGGGGCGGCTTCTGGGTGCTGCGGCTGCCGCTGCCACTGCTACCACCGACGCCCGCCGCCGCTGCTGCCTTGGAACTCGGGCCTGGGGGGCGGTGGGGCCTCATATGGAGCCCCCGCCCCCCGGAGCTGCCGCTGCCACCGCCGCGCCACACGCAGGTGAGCTCCAAGGCCTACAAGGTGGAGGGCCCAGTCCTTGACCCCATGTATTCTCGCCCCCCACGCAGGGGATGTGGCTTGGCCAGCCTGCGGATGTTTAGCTCTACTAGCAAGTAATTTCCCCTGTGTGTACCTTGCCACGTCCTTTATCTTTTAATAGATCTGAGTGTGGCCAAATCTCCTGCTGTCTCTGTATAATGGATCGGTCTTACGTTTTCCTCACCCCAACTTAATGGACTCGTCCATGATCTTACCCTCCCCAACCCCCACTTACTGGGAAGCAGTCTGTTGCATTGTCCAGCCTTCTTTTAGTAGTAGATGTTTCTAAAGTATTTGTATTTGTCCTAGCCATAATTTTAAAGGGATCCTCTGTGGCCTTGTTTATTGAGCCCCTCATATTTTGTTACAGTGAATCCCTGGCTGTTACTCTCTCCAGAGACCCCATATTTGTTTAACAGTGAGTCCACCTGAGTATATTTCTGCCCCTTATGTCCCCAGTACATAAACCCATGACTTTACCCACCTCCTCTCGCTCCCTCCATCTTACTGTGGATTAGTCTACATGCTTGCATTTACATCCCTCTAGTAATTACTGCTGTAACTTTTCTCCCTTATTTGTAGACTCCAGCCTTTGGGCTGATTTCTTTTAACAATGGGTCAGTTTGGTGCTTTATAAATATTTTTTTTCCATTTTCGGCTGCCCAATCTATGGCCATGTCCTGTTCCTCATTTTAACCATTATGTGATGGCTCTGATATTGTATAGCAGTTTGCTTAAACTATATCTCCTTACTTTTGTATTGGGTCTATTCAGTGTTTACAGTCTCTCATATTCTTCTGAGTCTGGTGCTTCTACTTTATTTCCCTCCTCTTTCTCCTCCTCCATGTGTTGACTCAATCTTCCCTGCCCCCATCTCTTAGGTGATCCTGTGTACTTGTGAAACCCAGGAACTTTTACTTTATGCTTTCAGTGTTCCATCATAGATACTCTTAACCACTTAGACATTTTGCCTTGCTACAGTTTTCAAGTACAGTAGTGGTACTGATGTTGACAGTCAGCACTGTCCTTTACACTTTACACTTAATGTGTGCCAGGCAGAGTGTTCCTTAGTCTCCAGCTTGTTTAGTCCTCATCACAGCCCTGTGAAACAGGCAACTGAGAAAACTGGGCCATAAGGAGGTTAAAAGCTTTTCTCAGAAATGGTCCAATAACTACTGGAGAGCAAGGAACATTTTTGAAGTGCTCCTCACTTTATTGCATCCCATGTAAGGGGACATTCCTTAACAGCCAAGTTAGTTCCAATTCCCGGGCTTTTGTTTCTACTGTTCCTTCTGCCAACAGAACTATCTCCATTCCACACTGGTCTCAAGACCCATCAACCACTAGTCCTAGCAGGGCTGTGACTTTACGTGAATGGATTAACTACTTTCTCTCTGTACTGGACTGAAAGGGGGAAGTCAGGAGCTATAATCTTTTCCAGTGTGAAGAAAAAAATATGTGAGTTAATTAAACAAGTCACCTTTTGACGTTACCTCCTTTACCTCCCTATTTCAGACCCATGGTTCAGTCATGCTGGCCTCCTCTTCACTGTGTTTTGAAAACAGCAGGTACAGGTCAGCCTCAGGGCCTTTGCATTAGCCCTTCTTTCTCCCTTAACACTACACCCACATTTCTACATGGTAACTTCCAGGACCCTGTTCAGTTGCCATACCCAAAAGAATTTTTTCACTACACTGTACAGGGAACACACTAAAGATGTTTATAAGAATACCATTTGATTTGTGAATAAGGTGAGTGTAAAAGAATGTGTTAACAGAAATGTGATGTTGGTGATATGAAAAGGCACAATAGAAAAGATGTTTCAGAGAATGCTTTCCTTGCATGTGGATAGTGTTCTTTCAGTAAAACATGTATTTGTCACACTGGTGCTTGGAATATACTATATAAAGGTACATGTATAAAAATGTTTCAAAGGGTATTTTTTTGTGTGTGTGAAAACTAAGTCGTCAACACCCATCCCTACCCTTGACCATCTATCTGATTTTGCACACCCAACAGGGTTCACATCTCTTTCCTGCTTGCTTTGTTTCTTTCTACTCTGTCACTGTTAGAAATGCTATACACTTTATATACTATCTGTCTCTCCTCAGAATGGAGGTCCTATGGGTTCTTACAGGTTTTATCTGCTTATTGGTGCTCTGTCTTCATCTACAAATGTGCCTTCTTTACAGTAGGTGCTTGGAAGAATTGGAGGCACAAATAAATGAGCGGGAGGAATATTATCTAGTCTGTTCATGATAGTTCAGAACTATATATTTCCAGCATGGCAGACCAAGAAAGAGTTTTCAGAAAGTAAAAGCTAGCCTGGGCTTGATCGTAAGTTTTTAGGCCAACCCGAACTGTGGAGTGAGATCCTGTCACAAAACTGAAATGAAAAGTGTATCCTAGACATCAGTATGGGAATGGGACAGACAATAACAAAAAGATGTAAGAATTAAGATATTAGTTGGAACTGTTTAAATGTTAACATATATTTCCTAGGTACCAGGTTTTTATTCTATATGCTGGTGATATAGAGAAGCAAAACAGGCAGAAATTCTTGCACATAGGAAGCTGGTATTACTAAAAGTGAGAGTGACAGTCTATGTAAATAGGTAAAATTAGACCGTGTATTATTCAAATGCTAAGGAACAAACATGAAGTGGGGCAAATAGGACTAGCGTGTCAAGGTGTTTGAAATCTTAGGGACATAGCAGGTCATACTTGGAAATGTGACTCATGAAATAAGGCCTAAAGGAAACAGAAAGAAGCCATAATGTGTAAGGGAAGAGTGTACCAGAAACAACAATCAGTGCAAAGACCATGAAATCAGATTGTGCCTGCCATGCCCAAAAGCCAGTGTGGCTGGAAAAGGAGTTGGGGAGGGGGTGTGTAGAAGACAAGGGCATAGAAATGATGAGAACTAGATAGTAGAGTTCTGTAGAAGGCTAACTGGGAAGGAGAAGGATGACAGACATTTACTGAGTGTTTACCATTTGCTAGAGACACTTTTCTACATCTCTGGCATTTTGGATCCTTATAAAAAGCCTCTGAGGGAAGGCATACATTTTAAATAATTTTTTTTTGGTTTGAGAGTAAATTACCCTATTTTACAGTTGTTCAACAAAGCATAAAGAGGTTGAGCAACTTGTTCAGAGCCACACAGACAGAACAGGGCAGAATGTGAGGCTGTGAAAGACCAAGACAGAACAGATTTGTAAGGAAAAACAAGTTACTCCGTGCATTGGATTGTGTAGAGGAAAATCTAATTTTACCTGGTAGGGACTAAAACTTGGTGGGCATTATCCTAGGAACCATAATACCTGAGGTAACTACTTCAGAGCTTTTGTGTATGCTATTTCTTCCCATGGACATCAGTATGACTTGCTACCTCTCCTCCATTAAATGTCACTTCCTCAGGGAAGCCTGTCCTACTCACATCCTTGTCACTCTGGCCCCTCTATGTTTTCTTCATAGAGAGCTGACCTTGAGTAGCTAGGACTGCTGAGTCAGAATCCATTCAGCATCTCATCCAATCAGATGAGATTTTAGTCAAGTTGTTTAACTTCTTCCTCCACATTTCATTGCCTTGTCTGGAAAATGGAGGCAATAATACAGTCCAACTTTTGGAGGGTGGTCGTGTTGTGTTTTCTTTTTTGAGATATTTGTTACTGCCCCACCGATGTGTGAATTATAATAACATGCAGGGACTCCTGTCTATTTGAGGCACCCAGTGAATGAGGTGAAGAATGCATGGAAATGCTTTTGGAAAGGGTCAGTGATTAGGATTCTTGTTAGGAGTTGTGCAAGAGAAGCAATAATCAAATTCAGCCCCCTGCCTGATAGGCTGAACACTAATTGGCAGATTTCACTCAGCTGCTGGATTTTGGCATAGCTCAGAGGAGGTGATGAAATTGCTCTTCTTCACCACTAGGAGTCACACTGGACTCTGGACCTCTGAAAGACTTCAGTCTTGGGTATATTTAGTCTGTTAGAACTTTGAGGAAGGAGGGGACTCTAATCCACTGTTCCTTGGCACTGTGATTTGGACAGCTGCCTAACACTGTCTGCTAAATGAATCTTGAACCAGCTCAGACATATGAGGATCATATTGTAATAATGCAGACTAAAGAGTAAAGCTATAAATATAAATCATAGGTTCTTCAAACCTTAGAATATTTATTCTTAATCTGACAATCCCAGCCAGGTGGACAGCTGGTTCACGAAGTCCCATCTTCACAGGGACAAGAAGGTTCAAGGTTAGTTTTAGTTTGCTTATTGGAAAGGGCAGTGATAGGATGACAAGGAACATCCTTCCTCCAAGGGGCATGCCTAAATTGAGTAATCAGTTGAAGTGGTGTTTTGTTTTGTTCTTTCTTTTATTGCAAATAGATTTTTTTCCTCACATAATATATATTCTGCTTATGTTTTTCTCTCTCTCTTACTCCCTCCAGTTCCTTCCCACCTCTCCTCCTATCTAGATCCACTCCCTTTCTGTCTCGAATAAGAAAACAAAAAGGCAGAGCATGTGTGGTGGTGCACACCTTTAGTCCAGCGTTCCAGAGGCAAAGGCAGGAGGATCTCTGTGAGTTCAAAGCCACTCTGGTCTACAAATCGAGTTCCAGGACAGCCAGGGATGTTACATAGAACCCTGTTTCACCCCCCCCCCAAAAAAAGGAAACAAACAGGAAGTGGAGCATTGGTGGCTCATGCCTTTAATCACATCACTTAAGAGGCAGAGGCCAGCCTAGTCTACAGAGCAAGTTCCAGGACAGCTAGGGCTATGCAGAGAAACCTTATCAAGAAAAAAAGAAAGAAACAGGCTTCTAAGGGATAATAATAAATTACAATAAATAAATAATAATAAAACAAAAACTAACACATTGCAACTGGACAAAACAGAAAATAGCCCAAAAGAAGACAAGACCCAAGAAACAGAGACCTATTTGTTTAAACACTAAAGAATCCCATAAAAACACCAAAGTGGAAGCTGTAATATATATTCAAAGGACCTCATACAGACCCATGCAGGTGGTTAAATGCTCAGACCCCTAAAGCTGGTAATGGTGACCCATACACGTAATTTCAGTACAAGGGAGGTAGAGACAGGAAAATCAGGAGTTCAAGATCATCCTTTGTGTGGCAAGTTTTAGGCTAGTCTAGGCTATATGACTGTCTATTAAAAAAATAAATGCACAAAAGAATCACTTAGATCCCTGCAATGTACTTGGTTCAAATGCAGGAACTATCGCTTACAGCAGTGTAGGATAATGAAGTCACTTGGAAATCTTTTGCCTCAGTATATAAATTAGTTGCCTTGTGTATAAATTAGTGATATTATAATAATACCTCCTTTCCAAAAGGAAAAATGCCTACTTTCCAGAGTTGGGATGAGAGATAAGTGAGTCAGTGCCTATAAAAATAACAGCCCATGCCTTTATCCAAAACCCCAGAGACCAGATGTATTTCAGAATTGTGAATTTTTCAGTTTAGAAAGGTACCAGGGTGCACATATGATAGGTTACATAATATCCTCAGCCATCTCTGTCACCAGCTGCCTTCAGATATCTAGCAGAATGTATGAACATTCACACTAAGCGAGGATCAATAAATAAAACCAGAATGGGTCTTGCTTTTTTCAAAAGAAATACAAAAAAGCTTCTTGTTCTTAGAGCTTTTTGGATTTAGAGATAGCAGAAAAAGGACTTGTGAACAAGTTAGAAAATACTTAAAGCTTTTACCCTAAGCATGTTATATTTAATTCACAAAATAATAATAATATATAGTCCCTATATTATAAATGGGTATGTCACTATCCCTATTTCACAAATGAGAAAATTTGAGGTACAAAGAGTTCAATGTATATGGACAGAATCACACAGCTGGCAGATGCTGGATTCAAACCATACAAGTTTAGCCTTAGACTAAGGTTGAGTGTCCAATAGGCCAGCCTTTCTGCTTAGAGCAGTGCTTAACATAATAGTTTACATGTTTGTTTAAAGAACGACATAGGTTTGTGGTGAAGCTCTGTGATTAAAATCATGTGCTTAATTAACATGCATAAGGCCCTGGAGTTGATCTTCAGCACTGCAGAAAGAAGCAGTTGCCATGTATGCTGGGATATGTGTAATCTCAGCACTCAGATAAAGCAATAGCATCAAGAGTTTGAAGACAGCTTGAACTACATAAGACCCTGTCATAAAACAACAGCAACAATGGAATAAAAACCCAAGGGTTCCTGTGGCTTCACCATTTCCTGAGGATCTATAGGCCTTTAATGTTTACTGGAAGACAAAGACATTTTCTCCAGTGATAGAGCCACTGATAAGGTGTCTGTGTTCCTGAAATCAAACCCTCACTCCTGTCCCTGTGAGTAACTCTACTGAGACTCATTGGATCACAAAGAAGTCATAAAATACAAAGAGGCCTAGTTGGGAAGAAGAGGGGAATGGGATAGGGGAATGGAAGTGAATATAATCAAAATTGTTATAATGGAAATGCTATGATGAAACCCATTATTATGTATAATTAATCTGTGCTCATCAAGAAAACATTTTTTAAAAGCCTAAACAATACAGAGAAAAATCACAGGTTAGAAAAATAGGTTGTAGGGGACAGAAAAGAATACACATTCAGATTTGGAAGGCTTCATAAAGCAAAGGACCGACCTTTGAGTGGGCTCTTTTTTTTTCTTGATGAGAGCTATACAACAGAAGAAAGTAGCCCCATATGCAGTGAGCAACAAGGAGCAATCAAAAGGTACATCCTAGAAAAGTTAATGGGATAGAAGATACTGATTATAAGAGTCAAGTCAAGAACATTTCACTAATTTTCTAGTACTTTGTGTAAATTCTCTCTAACTCAATCTCCTTAAAACTACGCATTTGTAGGTGCAAACCTATAATCCCAGTCCTCAGGAAGCTGAGACAGGAGTTCAAGACCAGACTGGGCTACATAGTAGGACCCCCCCCCAACATTTTAAAAAATTACACATTTATCATCTGATAGTTCTTTAGCTCAGAAATCCAATGCTGTTCTTAGCAGGCTAACATTAATGCCTTGGTAGGACTTTAGTTCTTTTCAGAGGAGAATTGTTTCCTATTCACTCAGGTTGTCCTTTGAGCTGTAATAGCAACATTTTCTGACTGGCTGTAGGCTGAGAGTCATTCTAGGTTGTTGAAGCTTCCCAGCTTTGTTGTTTTTGAGCCTTCTCCAGAGTCATGAATGGCGGGGAAAGTTCCTCTGATACTTGGAATCTGCTGTCTCTCCTGCCGTTCTGTCCCAAAACTTAGTTTCCAGCCTTATTTTTCTGTGTTTAAAAGAACTCATACAGTATGGCTAACCTCAAATACAACCAAAGTGATTGCTGCACCATAAGGTCTATAATTGGAATTTCATCTCCAAATTCCTTTTTGCTGTGTAGCATAATACAGACTCTAACTAGGATGTGGAAGTCTTTGGGGCTCAAGTTGTAGTATTTTTGTCTTCCCTCTAACTCCTAAAGGTACAATTTGTCAAGGTTGGACTGGTGACTCAATGGTTAGAGCTTGCTGCTCTCACAGAGAACCTGAGTTCAGTTCCCAGAATCCATGTTGGGCAGTTCGTAAATGACTATAACTAGTTCCAGGGGATCCATTGCCCTCTTCTGGTCTCTCTTGGCACCCACACACCTGTTCACATATACATACCCATACACAGACATACATAAATATCTTTTCTTTTGATTCACTTTTGTCTCATGTGTGAAATACAAGGGGCATCCAAAGCTACATGAGGGAGTTTAAGAGACTGATTAGAGAATAATAGTAGGATTTGAGAACAAAAGTGGTGGCAAGGTAACAAGAAAGAAATCATTTTTCCTGTCCTCCAGGTACCCCTGGAATGGCGTGAGCACTCCCCTAGTGATGGACCCATCGGTAACGCTGTGGCAGTTTCTGCTACAGCTTTTGAGAGAACAAGGTAATGGCCACATCATCTCTTGGACCTCACGGGATGGTGGTGAGTTCAAGTTGGTGGATGCAGAGGAGGTGGCTCGTCTATGGGGGCTTCGCAAGAACAAAACCAACATGAATTATGACAAGCTCAGCCGGGCTTTGCGGTACTACTATGACAAGGTATGGCCTCAGACCAGGACTGGAAACCCTTGAAACTACTACCAGAAAACTCTCTGTGTTTTCCTTTTGAAGCAGGGTCTCAGCATGTAGTCTAGATTTGTCTGAAACTTACTATACACCCTAAGCTGACCTCAAATTTAGTGTCCTCCTTTCTCCTACCCCTGGTTCCTGGAATTACACTTCTGGCCTAGAAATTTTATTTTGATGTTTCTATTACTATAGTTATAACTTTGAAGACAGAATTAAACTTTACCAGTTTTTGACCTATCCTCTAGTTCCCCTCAGGCTTTGAGACAATGAGTGTTTCTGGAACCCTCAGACAAATGTTGGGTTCCCTTGATTACTTTATATATAATCTTCTCTCACTATAGAACATTCTCACTATAGTCATATTCCTAGACTTAAAATCATCCTGACATTATAATACTTAATTTTCTAGAACTCCCGATATCTTTAATCAATTGTTTTGTTTTCTCCTATTTATTTTATTTTTATTTTTGAGGCAGGTCTCTTGGTGTTGCTGAGGATGGCCTCAAATTTGCCTTTAACTAAATGCTCCAGAATAAGATGTGTGGTGCCAGCTCCCCTGCCCAGCCCTCTTAGATTCCTAGAGCAGTACCTCAATGTCTATAACACTATTGCAGCTCAATTTGTAGATTTTCTCATCTTACTTTCTCAGGCTCCCAGATCTGCATTGTATTTTCTTTCCTCCAATAATTATACTAATTATTTTATATTTCCTCAGTGTAACCTTCAAAACAATATTAATAATTATCCCTTTTCATTCCGCTTCTGAAAGACACAAAGATATCCTATGAAATACTTGACCAGAATTAAGACTTCTACCAAAATACCTAGTATCCCAAAATTTCTCATCCACCCCTCAAAAAATAATTCTCACTTGTGATTTTTGTCCTTGATAGTTTATGGCATATATTTCAATTTCATTCATTACTTTTTCAGTCCAAACCTCTAAAGCAATATTAATGACTTTACCTCATTCTGGTCCTCTGAGACCACCCAGACATCCTTGGAACCCTCTAAACCATGTGTGTCTGTCTTAGGGTTTTTATTGCTGGAAAAAAAAATCTCATGACCAAAGACCAAGTTGGGGAGGAAAGGATTTATTGACAAAAACGAACCAGGACATTTGACCTTTTTGTCAACTTGACACACCAATACATCACTATTAAAGTATAATCTTTAACTTCTTATTTATCCTCAAGATATCATGTTAAAGTCCAAGAGTCATTTAAACACTTTAAAAGTCTAATCTTTTTAAAGTATTTAATGTTTCTCAACTGGGAGCAGCTATAAAATAAAAAGCAAGTTAGATACTTTCTTACTCTTACTTCAAAAGAGAAGTCCTGGTTACAATGAAATCACAAGACCAAATTCCAGCGGTCTAAATTAAATCCTGTAGCTCCACATCTAGCATCTGGGACTCATTCATGATCTTTTAGGCTCCAAAGGGCTTGGGCAGCTCTACTTCTCCAGCTGCACCATCTGTAGAATACACAGCTTGTCTCCTAAGCTGAGGCTAGCTCCACATCACACTTGTCACCATCCTTACTGGTGATGCCACAGTCTTTACTTCTCCAGTAGGCTGAGGTCTCCACTACAACTAAGGATGCCCCTTTGCCACTGGCCTCTTAGCTTCTCTGTGGGGACTCCAATCCTATCATATGGTGCCAAACCTCAGCTTCTCTCCATGACCCTTTCAATCCTGGAGCATCTATTACAACTGAAGATGCACCTTCACCATTGACTTCTGGCCTTTCACAGTACCAAGCCTCAGCTGTTCTCCATGACCCCTTCAGTACTGCAGCTTTCATGCCACTAAACCAGATACCAGGTGGAAGGCTCTTACACACTCTACCTGCATAATATGTAGCCTTGATCTACCATGAACCACAGCTTCTGTGCACTGACTCTGAGGAAACACTCCTTGAAAGATTTCACCTCAGTATTCCTGATCTCATTTATTCACAGCTGATTTTTCAGCCTCTGTTATTTATCCATTTTCCTAGGGTTTCACTTCAATTGTTCTGGTCTTTTGTTAATCGCAACTAATTCTTCACTTTCAGCTAACCAGAAACCATAGATTCTTGAAACAGAATATCACATAAATGGACTCTCTAGAGACTTTGAGGAACTTTCAGACTTCCCTCTGAAAGTTCACAAGCCATCATCTACACTGATCTCAGCATTATCTTCCAAGTTCCCTCTGCAGCTCATTTGCAGCTCTAAAACAGTAAGCTCTTCCAGCCCAAAGTTCCAGATATCCTTTCTAAAACAACATAGTCAATTCTATCACAGCAAAAGCCCTCTCTGAGACCAATTTCTGTCCTAGTGTGCTTTCTTTTTTTGTTTGTTTTGGGTTTTTGTTTGTTTGTTGAGACAGGGTTTCTCTGTGTAGCTGTCTAGGAGCTCACTCTGTAGACCAGGCTGACCTTGAACTCTTAGAGATCTCCCTGCTTCTGCCTCCAAAGTGCTGGGACTAAAGGCATGCACCCTCACACCAGACATCTTAGTGTACTTTCTATTGTTGTGATAAACACCATGACAGAAAGCCACTTGGGGAGGAAAGGGTTTACTTCCTCTTACAGGTCTTTCATGGAGGGAAGTCAGGATAGGAACCTAGAGGCAGGAACTGAAGCCAAGTCCATGAAGGAACACTACTTACTGGCTTGCCTTTCATAGCTTGTTCAGCTGTACAGCTCAGGACCACCAGTACAGAGATGGCACCAGCCACAGCAAGAAAATGCCTTACTAACTTGCCTAAAGACAATCTGTTAGAGGCATTTTTTGCTCAATTGAAGTTCCCTCTTCCCAAATGACTCTAAGGTAGAGTTAACAAAAACAAATAATCAACAGACTTACCCTACTCTGTATCAGCATCACTAGCTTTAAAAGAAATCCACTAAATCTGGTCAGTGACATGGGTTAGCAGGCAAAGGCTCTTGTGGCCAAGCCTGAGAACCTGAGTCATTTGGGGGGACCTACATGCTGGAAGGAGAGAACCATCTTCTTCACATTGCCTTCTGGCCTTTATATGTACTATGGCATACTTGTACCACCATAATCAGTCAGTCACACTAATTCCCCTCTCCCACACAGTCAATAGTAAATTGATATGAAAACCCTCTATATCAGTCATTTTATCTCTTTATTCATCTACAATAATTTAGTCTCTTCCAACATGTATATCAGTTATTTCATTTTCCTATTGCAGTGGTTAATTTCCAAAACAGTCCTATTAACATTTCTGACTCTGTCAAACCCTAGTCCTTGGTTCTCACCTGCTTCCCTCAATTGGTCCCCTGTGAAATGTAGCCAGTGGGCAAAGGGAGTTAGACAGATGAAGGTGAGTGACAGAAGAAGACTTGAAGGGAGATGGATGGGAAGGACAGTAGAGAATTATTGAGGGGGACCAGAGGAGGAGTTGAAACTGGGAAGAAACACAGAGAGGGGCAAAAGGGAAAGTATAGACAGAGAGGATGAATCCACAAACCTGAAAGAGTAAATGAGTAAACTGGGAGCAAGTGGGAAGAAAGACATCAGGAAAAGAGAAACAGCCCTCAAGACCCACTTCCACCCTGTTTTTCACTTCTCAGAATATCATCCGCAAGGTGAGCGGCCAGAAGTTTGTCTACAAGTTTGTGTCCTACCCAGAGGTTGCAGGGTGCTCCACTGAAGACTGTCCACCCCAGCCTGAAGTGTCTGTAACCTCAACTGTAGCAATGGCCCCTACTGCTGTCCATGCAGCCCCAGGGGACACTGCCACTGGAAAGCCAGGAACACCCAAAGGTGCAGGAATGGCAGGCCAAGGTGGTTTAGCACGCAGCAGCCGGAATGAATACATGCGCTCAGGCCTCTATTCTACCTTCACAATTCAGTCTCTGCAGCCACAGCCACCCCTTCATCCTCGGCCTGCCTCAGTGCTCCCCAACACTACCCCTGCAGGAGTACCAGCACCCCCCTCAGGGAGCAGGAGCACCAGTCCAAATCCTTTAGAAGCCTGTTTGGAGGCCGAAGAGGCTGGTCTGCCCCTGCAGGTGAGTACTGGAATTGGAAAATGGCTTGGAGAGGAAGGATGCATTATTCTGAAATGAAGCATGGAACTGATAGAATAGATATAGGTGTCCTGCGAAAGGATATAATGGTGGAAGTGAGGACACAAGTTCCCTCAGAGAAAAGGATGGGGAGGAGGACTTATGTCTTTCTTGTACTATTAGTCCTTTACAAGGCCACATCTTATCCACTGGTTGCTGTGCTTTAGCACTCATCAGAATCACCAGGATGGTCTTAAGGGACAGATTGTTTGGACTTATTTCCAGAGTCTCTGATTTATGTGGGTATGAGGATGAATGACAATGGTATCTCCAGTCTAGAGTCTCTTCCCTATCAAGTTGTCTCACCCCAAGGCCACTGCCCCAGAGGATCTCCACTTCCATTAAGTCTCATGACCAGTTAGACATGCTGCATGTACACCCTTGCCCCCAATCTCAGATGTCTTCCTAGAAATATCCTTAGATGACTCACAGGAAAACATTCTACACACTAACAGCCTATGCATCCCTTTGTGCCCATCCCTCTCTCAGGTTATCCTGACCCCACCTGAGGCCCCAAACCAGAAATCAGAAGAGTTGAGTTTGGAGCCAGGTTTTGGCCGTTCTCTGCCCCCAGAAGTAAAAGTGGAAGGGCCTAGGGAAGAATTGGAAGATGTAGGGGGCGCTGGCTTTGATTCAGAAACTGTCAAAGCTGAACCAGAAGTCTCACCTTCAGAAGGCCTGCTGGCTCGGCTCCCAGCAGTCCTAATGGAGAATACGGCGCAGGTGTGTGGCTTCTCTGCCTCTGCCACTGAGATTGCCCAACCCCAGAAGGGCAGGAAGCCCCGGGACCTGGAACTTCCACTCAGCCCAAGCCTGCTGAGTGGCCCAGGACCTGAACGGACTCCAGGATCAGGAACAGGCTCTGGTCTGCAGGCACCAGGGCCAGCACTGACACCATCTCTGCTACCCACACATACTTTGGTAAGTGCCTTGCAAAGGAATGAGAGCTGGCAGCCTGGCTCGGTGGCATTGGTACTGATGGCAAGTGTAATTAGCTGCTCTAAGAATCTAATTAAACAGTCAGCCAGGTGGTGTTGGATTATGCCTTTAATCCCGGCACTAGGGAGGCAAGTGGATCTCAGTTTGAGTTTGAAGCCAACCTGGTTTACAGAGTGGGGTCCAGGACAGCCAGGGCTTCACAAAGAAACCTGACTTGGAAAAAAAAGAAAAAGAAAAAGAGCAGATCTGAGGACTTTGTAATGGCCTGACTCTCTAAGGTTTTTCATGGGTTTGCTTCTAGATGTACGGCTGAAGAACTGCCTAGAGTTTGTATATTGGGTTTCCTAGTGTGGTAGATGGATGGAATGTAAAAGTGGGAAGTTGAGCTCTTCCAATGGTCACTGTTAGGTTTGAGAACAGTGCACAGATAGAATCTGGTGGCTATTTCAATGAAGTCTCGAGAACAGGAGGTGGGTTTCTAGGAATTAGCAGGAGTGGTCTTTGTAAAGGCTGAGAGATTTCATTGGCATGGTCTGAGTGGTTAGTTACACTGTAGGTCTGTGAATTTTTGAGGAGTGACCATGGAACTCTGAGAGGGATATGTGTAAAGGGACTTAAAGTAGGTTCCTTCCAGCTTCCCCTTCTTGTCATCTGTTAACTTCACTATACTTGACATGAGTTCCTGCCACTCTATTTCTACAGACCCCGGTGCTGCTGACACCCAGCTCCCTGCCCCCCAGCATTCATTTCTGGAGTACTCTGAGTCCAATTGCACCTCGTAGTCCAGCCAAGCTCTCCTTCCAGGTATGATTCTCTCCCCTTATGTTGGAAAGGATGAGAGTCCCTAGCATGTTTCTCATCCATGACCTCTCCTTGTTTCTTCCCCCAGTTTCCGTCCAGTGGCAGCGCACAGGTGCACATCCCTTCTATCAGTGTGGATGGCCTTTCAACCCCCGTGGTGCTCTCCCCAGGGCCCCAGAAGCCATGACTACCACCACCACCACCACCCTCTTTCTGGAGTCCCTCCATCCATGCTCCTGAACTCTCTCCAGCTAGCCATCTCAAGGAGAAACATAGTTCAACTGACAGACTCATGCTCTGGTTGTGGTGGGGTGGATATTCCTGGGAAAGAGGATCTTTCACTAACTTCCACCCAAAACAGACAACTTCTTTATTTTTGGCTAGCCTCCCAGTGGCCGCTTTTACACGTCTCCTACTTCAATGGTAGAGACGGTTTATTTATTTATTTTTTGAAGGCCACTGGGAAAAATCTGGCCTAACCCTTTTAGGAAAGTGGGTAAGACATCTCTCCCATTTCCTCCCCATTTTATTCCTAAAACAAGACAATCAGGGTATGGCTTGAGAAGGACCTTTCTTTATTTATTTCTCAGCCTGCCCTTGGGGAGTTGAAGGTGTCCTGCCTTTTTTTGGAACATTGGTTGAAAAGCTAGTTTGTTTTGTTTTATTATCCCTGGCCATATCTGAGTCCAGGGAGCATTTGTATGATTTAATGGTTTAGGAGTTGTAGCCAGGGAAGAATCACACTGTTAAAATAGGAATTGCTACCTCCCCAACCTTCTCAGTCAGCTTGTTCTTTTCTCAAGTAACCTTTTGGCCAGGGAGGAATATTCCTTTTGTTGTTCTTCCCCCTGAGAAGCCATTCCTTTGTCTCCAAATTCCCTGGAGGCCTGACTATTACCTCCCAATGGAGGGTTTTTTGGGGGTAGTGGTCCCCGTCTGGGGGGCCCCTCCAGCCAGCACTCCAGGGCTTTGTCTCCCATCCTCTTCCATTTTGATAGTATAATCTATTTTTAAATGGCGCTTTTCAATAGGGGAGAGGGAAGCATCTCTTCCTATATCTGATGGGTGGGTAGGTGGGTGGGTAGGAAGTAAGGGATTTGGAGGCAGTCTTCCTGCCAACCCCAAGTGTTTATTTTTGATACCAAACGTGTATTTTAAGCTCCCTCCCTCCCAGCCCCCCAATTTCCTGCAGGCGGGTACAAAGGACCCTTTTAAGTGTCCCTGGAGTTGGGAGGGAGGAATGGGGGACATGAAGCCTGTCTTATATAAATTCTAGGCTGGAGGGGGTGGATTCAAAACTCCCAGGCTCACCTCCTGTCAGCACTGGCCCAGACCAGGCCTGAAGACCTGGGGGTTGGTGATTTGGGGGACGGTGCTACACTCGTCTCCACTGTTTGTTTTACTTCCCCAAGATGGACCTTTTTTTTCTAAGAGTCCCAGAGAATGGGGAATTGTTCCTGTAAATATATATTTTTAAAGGTGTTGCTGAAAGCTGTTGGTATTTTTTTCTCCTGGTATCAGCAGAATGAACTATGACAGGCATGAATGTATGTGAAGAACAATAAGAGGGAGGTGGAGATTAACTGTGATAAAAGCAGAATGATGGCATATGTCAGAACCACTGATACAGACTGCTGATCGATAACCAGTGTGGTGAGAGAAACTGAAAGGTTGTAGGTTTCTGTATGACAGGCCAGAAGTGAGATCCCATTTTTGTGCATATATGTGCATGGTCTTGTGTAGGGCGGCTGGATGACAACCTTGGGTGTTGTCCTCTGGAACACTGTCTCCCTCATTTGAGACAGGATCTCACATTAGCCTAGACTCTACCAGTTGGGATACACTGCCTGGCCATCAAGTGGCAAGGATTCACCTGGCTCCACCTCTGAATTCTGAGATTACAAGCATGTGTTTCTCTATGCCTGGAATTTCTACTTGCATTGTGGGGATCAAACACAAGTTCTCATGCTTAGAAAGAAGTGTTTTATTGACCAGGCTATTCCTCCATTTCCAACCACATTTGACAGTGTGTCTATGTGAGAAGTTGTGGCTGTATTTCAGAAATTCAACTAAGACTGAAAGAATGGTTAGATTCTATGTAAGAGCCAGATGTAGTATCACATACCTATAGTCCCAGCAAAAGCTGAGGCAAAAGGCCTGTGAATTTGAGAACAGTCTAGGGGCTACATAGCAAGATCCTGTCTCAAAACAAAAACCTGTAATGTTATATATAATATACTGTTTGCAGATGGAGAGTAGGGACTGCAAATTAGTCATTGTTTGACAGGGTAATAGCATGGACAGACTGAGTGACCAAAACCATAGGTGAAAGATTATGTGGGCAGGAAACTGGTGGAGATTGTCAAGGACTACCATTTGTAGATAAGAAATCTCACTGCTTAGTAGCAGGCAACCCTCAGCATTTGAGAAATGGTTTGTGTGTGAAATTAAGTCATAGAAGTATATGTATAAGAAGTTGATTATGTGAAAGAAAATGACCATGAGGCCCAAGAAGTAATTGATAAGACACAGGTATGAGACTATGTATATGAAATGTATCATAGAAACCATGGGAAAGACTAAGAAATGGATTGGCTGTGGCTGCTAAAGAAAGGCTTCTCTCTCTCTCTCTCTCTCTCTCTCTCTCTCTCTCTCTCTCTCTCTCTGTGTGTGTGTGTGTGTGTGTGTGTGTGTGTGTGTGTGTGTCTGTGTGTCTGTGTGTGTCTGTGTGTGTGAGTGAGAGAGAGAATATGTAACCCTGAGTCTAGTGAGTGGTGGACTGGTTTGCAATTAACAGTTGCAGCTTCCTCACAGGTTCTCATGAGGCTGAGGAGCTGAAACACAAACCTGTCCATGAGGAGGAGAAAAGAAGAACTGTTCACATGGGACCAGCAGTAGCAAGGACTCATAGTCAGCAGTTGTGAGAGAGAGATTTGACAATCAAATGGTGTCTGAAAAGTATGTAAGTCTGAAATGTTTCATAAAACTGAATCAAACCTTATGTATGGAAAACAAAATGAGACTGAGACTATGAACTACTGTATGACCACAGTCAGGGTATGTGAGAAACTTGAAGGCTATTAAATGTACAAATGTATCCATGATAGTTGACTATATGAGAAAAATAATGGTGGTTTTGACCAGGCCATGGGAAACTTATCACAGGAGACTTAATGAAAGCCTTATAGCAATTGTAAATTAGTGATTTTCTATATTAGAAGGAACAGAGGGAAAATGATGGTGAGACTGAACAGGTGAGTAGAGCAAGCGTCTAAGCTGTATATATGTGAAACTCTGTGGACATGGTGGCTCACACCTCCAGTTCTGGCACTCAAGAGGCTGAGATGGGAGGATCACCATGAGTTCAAGGCTAGCCTAGCTACATAGTGAGTTTGAAGCCAGCCTAGGCTATAGAGTGAAACCCTGTCTCAAAACAAAACAACCCTTTGAATAAAGGAGTTGACATGATGAAAGGTGATGGAGAAGAAATTCATTACTACATGAGGAATATGAAGTGTCTGAGGTACTGTGCTTTTGTGCATTGGGTACCAGTCTTCAGAGGAGACTATAACTCTGTAACAGACTACAAGTAGAAAATTCTTGGGGATGTGACCTAAGTGACTTTAAGAGAGAAGAGGGAGGAGAAATGGTGATTTTATATGTGCAAAAAACTTCATGAGACTTACTTCGTGTTAAGTGTACATCAGTTATTGTGTGTATAAGAAAATGTTAGGACAAAGGGAATAGGTCCAGTGTTGTTTATACATATGGTAAAACTGACCTGCTAAGAGAAAGTACTGGTGATATTAACCAAATGAGACTCTGTGTGTGTGTATGTGTGTGTGTGTCTGTGTCTGTGTCTGTGTCTGTGTCTGTGTCTGTGTCTGTGTCTGTGTCTGTGTCTGTTAATAGATGAATGAGGCTGGGGATCAGTGGCAGAGACAGTGACACACCTAGTGAATGACAGTGTCTAAGAGGTTATGTAATCAAGTATATAATATATAAATATGTATATAAGCCAAATGTGTTATTTTGCATGCCTGTAATCCCAACACACAGGAGGTGGAGGCAGGAATATTATGTAGGTCATCATTGGCTATTCAATTCAAGGGCAGTGTAGGATACGTAACCCTATTATATTAAAAAATAAACATAAAATTATAAAATTACATGTAGTCAGACAAAATGGCTCAGCAGTTAAGTGAACTAGTCACACAAACATGGTAACCTGTCTTCTATCCCCAGAACCCACATGTTGGAAGGAGAGAACTGACTCTCAAAAGTCATTTTCTGACCTAGTAAAGTAAAAAGGGAGCAGCAAGATGACTATGGGTAATGCACTTACCATCAAACTTGACAGCTTGAGTCTCTGGGACTCAGAATGGTAGGAGGAAAGAACCAACTCCTACAAGTTGTCTTTTAATCTACACACACACATACACATACACACACACCAAAAGAACAAGTATGCAATCCCATTTCTAAAAAGTTGTACTAGAGACTAGAAATCCAGAATTCTGCATATAGGTGAAAAAAAAATACTTGACAGAAAGTGATTGTGATCAAATGAGGCCATATCTTGAGAAATCACAGAACAGATTTGCCAGGGCCTTGTCCGTTTGTCCTCTTCCTCCACAGGCCCCTCCTGCTCAGTCTCTTGGTTTCTTTCAACACTTGAAATGCTGGGATTCATCTGGGCTTTACCCAGAACTCCTTCCTCACGCATCATCTCTAAATACTCTTATCTGATCCTAGCATTTGAAATAGATGCTAGAAGATAATGCCTACTTTTTAAAATAGTGTCCTGTTAGCACTTACTAGAAATTCAGCTTTTATTTATTGATTGTCTAAGCAGATGTTTGTTGTTCATTTACTGCCTATCTGGTGTCCTGAAGACCTAGCAGCTAATAAATTAGACAAGTTTCTGCCCTTCTCAACACTTAGGATTCTGAGGCAGCAGGGTTCTCATAAGTTCAAAGTCCACTTGAAATACATAGAAATACGAATCAAAAGTAGCATCAAGATGTATGTGACTCAAGCCTGTAATCCAAGTATGCAGGAGGGTTGCCATGAGTTTAAGCCTGGACCCTGTTTCATTTGTCTTCCCCTAAATAACTTCCCTAATGGGGTTGATACTCAGGGAAACTGACAAGACAGGTAAGTGAACTAAATCAGGAAATAGTAAATCAAACCAGACTCTTATTCTTTGTTTAAGAAATCTGTCAAGTCATTTGCATACCTTAGAAGTGTGTGGAAGGTAAAAAGTGCTGACAACCTTTATTCATTCACAGAGAATATTTATGCCATGTAGGAACAAAGGAAATATTGGTTATAACATTACCATGGTAAGAGTGATTGAATAAGGGAGCCAAGCAGAATTGCAGGTATTTTTTTAAAAAATAATGACACTGATAGCTGAAGTCTTGGAATATTAACAAAATCTCTTTGTTCGGGCACACAGAGAAAAACTTCTGTCTAACAGAATAGGGCACTTCTGTGATAATTACAAATATTAACAGAAATTTTATCACCCCTGTCTTATTTGGGGTTTCTATTGCTGTAATGAAACACCATGACCAAAAAGCAAGTTGAGGAGGAAAAAGTTTACTTGGCTTACACTTCTACATTGCTGTTCATCACTGAAGGAAGTCCGGACAGGAGCTCAAACAGGGCAGGAACCTGGAGGCAGGAGCTAATGCAGAGGCCATGGGGAAAGGGGTGCTGCTTACTGGCTTGCTTCCATGGCTTCCTTGACCCGCTTTTTTATAACAGAACCCAGGATGACACTACTCACCCATGGGCTAGGTCCTACCACATCAATCTCTAATTGAGAAAATGCCCTACAACTAGGTCTCATAGAGGCATTTCCTCAA
This sequence comes from Sigmodon hispidus, assembly GCA_004025045.1. Lineage (NCBI taxonomy): Eukaryota > Metazoa > Chordata > Mammalia > Rodentia > Cricetidae > Sigmodon > Sigmodon hispidus. The sequence continues at coordinate 45,994 of PVIH01005386.1, forward strand.
CCGAGGTTCCTTCCTCTTCAGTGATGACTCTAGTTTGTGTCAAGTTGACACACAGAACCAGCCTGTACAACCCCCAAATCAAGAGCAGATTCTTGAGAAACTTCTATTTTAACCCCCAAATCAACTTATTTTATCTTGATTCAATTTGTAGGATGGTACTGTGGGAGAACAGTCACCTTTCTTAAGCTCCTTTTTGTGAAATGTAAAAATTGTTTTTATTTACTTTTTTATTTTTGTGATGTTGGGTGCCAAATCCAAGGTCTAGCTCATGCTAGATAGGCAGTCTACTACTAAGCTACATCCCCAGGGCACAAGAATGCTGTTTTTAAAAGCAGGTTCTGGGTTCTAGAATTTCACTGTTAAAGCTTGTTTTCAAAAAATAGAAAATAAAAAACAGGTCTATACTTTCTTTAGGGAAAAAAAATGGACTGAAGATAGAACAATCATTAACCGTGAAACAAGGCACTTGTAAAAAAAATTTTTCTCTAGATATGACCCACCAAGAAAACTAAAGAGGGATCAAGGACCAAAATAGTATTTCTCAAAGTTCTTCAAACCAGCATGTTTTGGGAGCAAGTCTGGGAGCTTGTTAGAAATGCATTAGTTGAGCGCCATGTCACACCTACTGAATGAGAAATAGGTGAAACCCAGCAATCTACAGTTGGATCAAGAAGCCCTGTAGATTATTCTGTAATGTCAGAAATAAAGTAGCCCATGGAGTCCAGCTCTAAGGCTACCACAGGATCCAGAGGAAAAAATCCACAGTGTAGTGAAATCTGTGACTTTTTTAATCTGATAAATATTTCTAGAGCATCAAACATTTTTATCAGAGAGTGTTAAGAAATAGATTTCTATCTATCTGAGGAAAAAAGACTTATACATGTCTGAGGGTTATTGTCTGTTTTTTCTTTTACTTCTCTAACTCTATAGCTTCTTTTTGGTTCATTTTTCCTAGTTCCTCTGCTCTACATGGCTCTCTACATACTTCTAACCCAATTATTCCTGCAATTCTAAATTTCAAAACCCTCTCAAGGTCATAGCACATTCCTTGAACAGACAATAAGGAGCGAAGCCGTTTACCATGGCAATGCTTAGGAGGACACAAGGTGGTTGCCACTTTTGCCAGTGGCGTCCCCAGTTAGCTGGACAAAACAAACAAACAAACAAAAAAAGCACTATTTTTCTTTGGACTTGATTAATTGTTATTTGGGACCTAAATAATAAACAGTTAATTGAAGCATGAGTTTTATATCATAAGCTGAGGTTAGAATGTCCATACAAAATATAATTGCTAAAGGTGAATTCTATGAATCCATTATTGGCTGCCAGCCCAGGAAGATCAGGGCAGTACAATCTCTGAAGGACCTTGAATCAATAAAGCCAGACACTTTGTTTTTTTTTTTTTAAATAGTTTCTTTTTTTTCTTCCTTCTTTATTTTGTATTTATCAAAAAAAAACACAGTAAAAAGAATTTAAAATGTGGAAGAGTTAACAATAACTATACAGAGGATAAGAATGATAAGCATGAAGCCAGACACTTTGTAATTTCATCCTTGAGTCTAATCTGGGAAAGTTCTGCTTGTGATGTACCAATAGAAACTCTTTGTCTGGTCAAATTGCCCTGTCTGTAAGCTAATTATAGAAAATAGGTTTCTAAGTGTCTCACCGTAATATGGAGTTATAGATCTAGTTATGAACATATTCTAGTATATTTTCTTTTTTCAAAGTTTTATTTTTTATTTAAAAAGATTTTTTTTCAATTTTACATACCAACCACAGCTCCCCTGCCCTCCCCTCCCCCTACTAGCCCCCAGCTTCTCCCCACCCTACCCCTCATCCACTTCTCAGAGAGGGCAAGGACTCCCACAGGGAGTCAATATAGTCTGCATATCAAGTTGAGGCTGAGCAACTTGATATATATATATATATATCAAGATTATACAGCTAAATGAGAAGTCATCTTTCTGACCATCCACAAATATATGTGCCCATAAGATGATATATATTCACAAGATAAACACGTAGGCAGTGGGGAGAACAACCAAAACTGTTTTTAGGAAAGAAATGTAATGGCACAAGAGAAAAATTAGAGACAGAAGCAACCAGTCATTATAGTCAGAGTGTGAGTACTCCAGAGGCAGTGATTTTTTATCTGTCCGGTTCTCTATTCCATCTAATACTGAGAACAACTTCTGACATTTCATTAGGTATTAGGTAAATGTTGAACAATTTAATAAACACAGCTAGGCACTGTTCTAAGTATTTTAATTCTCAGTCTGTGACAGACTTTACTATGTCAGGTGCTGTAATTGTGCTTTATTTTTTTTTTCAATACTGGGTATCAAACCCAGAGCTACTCACATGCTGGGCAAATGGCATACCACTGAGATAAACTCCCAGTCATCCCTTTGCTTGCCTCTTTGTTTTTAAAGCAGGATCTCATGTACTTGATATGTAGCCAAGGATAGCCTTGAATTTTTGGTCCTCCTGCCTCTACCTTCCAATTGCTAAGACTTTAAGTATCCATCATTATATTCAATTTACATGATGCTAGTAACAATCCTAGGGCTTTATCAATGGTAGCTAGCACTCTACAAACGGAGCTACATTTCTAGCCACCCTCTCCTTTAAATATTTTACTGCATTTATTTATGGGGAAGGCACACATGTGCCACAATGCACATGTGGATGTCAGAGGACAACTTGAGGGAGTTGGTTATCATCTCCTCCCAACATGTGAGCCCTAGGGATTAAACTCAGGGCATCAGGTTTTGCAGCAAGCCCCTTCATATACTAAGCAATCTCACTTCCACCCTGCCCCTCTTTAAATTTTACTTTTTGAGACATAATTTTACTAAATTAACAAGAGTAACCTTGAATTCACAATGTAGCCTAGCTAAGTCTTGGACTTTAATTCTGCTTGTTTCAACCTCCAATGTAGCTACAATTATAGGCCTGTACTTCCTAAGGCCTTGTGTGTGTGCACATTTTACAGAAAAGGAAACAGGCTTAGAGGTGAATGTTATCTGCCCTAAGTACTCAGAACATCGCCTGCTGGTTCTCCCTTCTCTGCCCCCTGTAGAGCCTAAGAGTTTCTTGAGATGGCCCCCTTGGGCAATGGATATGTCTAAAACACCCCCCACCCTGCTTCTGAATCACTTCCCATACAATGCCACTTCCCTTTCTCACTTCCCTTGCATTGACCTCCCACACATACATGCTGACCACAGGAACCTCACTTTTAGGAAAGAGGTGGGTTTTCAAGATGGAGGATGAAGCAGTTGCCCTGGTGACTTCTTCTTGACAGACTACCTGAGGAGGGCTACCCTCAATTCACCCTTCTTAAGTACCCCATTGAAGGTGATCGCGTCACTATAGTCAAAATTATGTATTTACAGTTAAGAAAATGAGCCAGCCATGGTGTGACATGCCTGCTTAAGGCAGGTCTACAAACAAATTTCAGGCTTGGTATGATTACATTGTAAAATCTTGTCTCAAAAAAAATAGGAAAAATGAAAGCTGAGAATTTAAAGTTTCTTGTCCAAGGTCATATCCCTAGGTGGTTCTTGCTTCAGACTTTCAGGCTACAGTGTCCTTCAGTGAGAATTTCTCTCATACGCATTAATTGAAAATTAAGAGGTTTCTGAGTGGAGTTGGGTATTAGGTGCCAAAGGTTGGGTGACAAAACATGACCAAGGGTGATAGAAGAAATAGAGAAGGGAGAGAAGAGGAGGAGGAATCGGGGGAGAGGTCAGAGCTAAAGAGGTCATACCCTCCCAGTTCCTCCTGTCCTGGCTTCCTCTTTCCTGAGCAGATCAACCCAGATTAAGCAAGGCCTTCTTTCTGTACGAGAGTACAAAGACTCTAAAAATGCTTGCTGAAATGCAAGCCCCTCAGCTACTCCTGCTGCTCCTGCTTACCCTGCCAGCCACAGGTAAGTAGGTGAGGACCCAGATGTCCTCCCAAGGGTACCCAGGCCAACCATACCCTGATTGTTCATTACTCTCCCCTGATCTTACAGGTTCAGACCCTGTGCTGTGCTTCACCGAGTATGAGGAATCCTCTGGCAGGTGCAAAGGCTTGCTTGGAGGAGGTATCAGTTTGGAAGACTGCTGTCTCAATGCTGCCTATGCCTTCCAGGAGCACGATGGTGGTCTCTGTCAGGCATGCAGGTTCGGGGGAACATGGGCTGAGCCCTGAAACTCTTTCCCTGGAGCTTCTAAAAGTGCCCTCCACCCAAGTCTTTCTCATGACCATAGCTCAGGGTTTCAAAACTTTGGCACTATTTCTACTTGGAGCTCTTTGTTGAGGGTCTGAACATTGTTGGGTATTTTATAACATATGACTTTCCCATAAGTGTTTTTAACAACTCCATCCACTGGTTAACAGTGAGAGTGGGAGTATGTCTGATGCTTTCACTTTCTCTTGGGACCCTTTTTCTTCTCGTGGGTTGCCTTGCACAAGCCCTGATATGAAGGTTTGTGCCTAGTTTTGTTGTACCTTGTTATGCTATATTCAGATGATATTCTCTGAGGGGTCTCCTCCTTTCTGAAGGGAAACAGAGAAGCAGTAGATCTGGAGAGGGTGTGGAAAGAGTAAACTATATTTAGAACACAGTGTATGAGAGATTAAAAAAAAAAAGACAACCATCACTGACTCTAGAAACTGCCAGATATCCCCTGGCAGAGACAAAAATCAGCCCTCATTGAAAAAGTACCACTGTCAGTGCTTCCTGTAAAGATTGCAGAGGGGGTGCAACTTGGATAATTTTGGTGATAGCTCCATTCTCCAAACTTATAACAGATCATACTTGAATGCTTATTGTATATAAATCCATCATAGGAATGGAATACTTTGGGGAAATTCTAAAGGCAACGCCCAAACCTTTCATTGTAATGACACATTCATTGTATAATTCCTCTGTGGCAGTTTGGTCTCTGAAAGCATCTCAAGTCTCCTAATCATGACTTCCAGTTTACATATGTTGAATTTTAATGTATTGTAGATATATTTTATGACTGCTTACTGTGTACGCCACGTAACAGTGTAAAGATAATGGGTTTGGAGATCTTGGAAAGCAGCTCTGGGCCCCCAATCATGCTAATCATTTGTGTCTCTTTAGCATTAGCATGCATGCCCGTCCTGTGCAGGAAGCTAGGCATAGCTCTAGGATGTTTCTGAAGAGGCCTCTGAGCTCCTGTTTACTAAGCACTTCTGTCTGAAACTGTACAGAGTGGTGACCTATTGGGCTTTTATTCCTTATTGTGTATGGCTTAGTCTGTAGGGAATTTCCAGGGCCCTTGTCATAAAGGGAAATGAAATTTATCATATACTTACTGTATACTCACCTCTTCCTATTCAATCCTCCATCATCCCTAAGTGGTAAGTAGGTTCTTTTGATCCATCCTGTATATTTACCCAGAATGCCTCCTTTGCCAACCTGTACTCTTTAGAGTCCCACATGTCATCTTGTCAGTTCATACCAGAATGAAACATAGGCTCCTCTCTGTAGGTCCCCACGATGGTCACCATGGTCCTCATGGGCCCCCTGCTCAGTTACATGTTCTGAGGGGTCTCAACTGCGACACAGGCGCTGTGTGGGCAGGGGTGGGCAGTGCTCTGAGAAGGTGGCTCCTGGGACCCTTGAGTGGCAGCTACAGGCCTGTGAGGACCAGCCATGCTGTCCAGGTAAGGAATATAAACAATGTGGACATGCACTTATTACCCAGCCCCAGGGCCAAAAGAATTCGTGAAAAGGCATTGAGAACAGACCCATGTGTGGCTTTAAGGGGAACTAAGGAGGTTGAGATTGCTGGAGGACAATGCTTAGGAATAATGACATTGACTTTAGTCTGAATGATTTGGATTATGGAAAGGAGAGAGATTCATTTTGACTTGATTTGGGAAGAGGGCAGGCCATATCTGAAGCAGAGGGATAAGTATGAAGGTCACTGCCATAGTCCAGATTAGCAATCCTAAGTTAGTATATATGAAACACACATGAAAGAAAGAAATCTTAAGTGCCACCCCCACCTCCCATCTCTTTTTCTCCCACAGAAATGGGTGGTTGGTCTGAGTGGGCACCCTGGGGGCCTTGCTCTGTCACCTGCTCCAAAGGAACTCGGACACGTCAACGAGTATGTGATCACCCTGCTCCTAAGTGTGGGGGCCACTGCCTAGGAGAATCCCAGCAATCCCAGGCCTGTGACACTCAGAAGGTCTGCCCCAGTGAGTAAGGGCAGCCACAGGACATAAGAAAGGGTACCCAGGATGGTTCTTTTGGGTTCAAGTAGAAAACTTGCAGGGAGAAAAGACTTTAGCATGCTTGACCACAGTTTATCCCTCCACTCTTACCACAGCACATGGGGCCTGGGCAGCCTGGGGCTCCTGGAGCCCCTGCTCAGGAACTTGCCTTGGTGGAACTCAAGAACCTAAAGAGACACGAAGCCGCACATGTTCTGCACCAGCACCTTCCCAACAGCCCCCTGGAAAGCCCTGCTTAGGACCAGCCTATGAGCATCGGGGCTGCACTGGCCTCCCACCATGTCCAGGTACATAGGGATGAAGTCAGTGGCATACATCTGGTGAAGCTTTGGATTTCTGGCAAACATACTATGCTATTTGAGGGGCTAGAATGCTTTCACCATGTGACCAGAAGCCTATCATTTGAAGACAATTTGCCTCATGTTTAGAGGTGGCAGGGAGAGAAGCTAGGGAGTATGCATGATTAAGGTGACCTATCATTTCACTTTTTCCTGCTCCAATAGTGGCTGGGGGCTGGGGCCCATGGGGCCCTGTGAGCCCCTGCTCTGTGACCTGTGGCCTGGGCCAGACCCTGGAACGACGGACATGTGATCACCCTGTACCTCGTCACGGGGGCCTCTTCTGTGCTGGTGATGCCACTCGGACCCACATATGTAACACAGTCATGCCTTGTCCTGGTTAGCAACTCAGTAGGCACCATTCCCATGCATACGCCCCCTGCCTATCACTGGTGACCACTTCCTGCTGCCAAAGCCTTGTCCCCACCTCTGATTCTTTTTCTGCCCTCATACCTTGTTTCACCTGTGCTGCTTCATCCCCACATCAGATACTCTCACTCCTTCCTACAGCCTTCATTTCTTCCCTTGAGGCTTTTTACTGGTTACAAGCCCCTTTACCCCTTGTCTCTACAGTAAATGGGGAGTGGGGGCCCTGGGGAAAATGGAGTCACTGCAGTCGTGTGAACATGAAGTCCATCAGCTGTGAGGAAATCCCAGGACAGCAGTTACGCACAAGGAACTGTGGAGGCCGCAAGTTTAATGGACAGCGATGTTCTGGAACATTTCAGGATATTCGACACTGCTATGACATCCATAACTGTGTCTGTGAGTAATCTACAGACGATACTATAAGGGTGGGCTGCCATGCAGTAGTGATGCTAAGGATCCTATGTCCCTGCAGTCTTCTTTTCCATTGAGACCTCCAGTTTTAAGTATGTGACACCCTTCCCCTCATTGCAGTGAAAGGTTCATGGTCACAGTGGAGTACCTGGGGTCTGTGCACACCACCATGTGGACCCAACCCCACCCGTGTCCGCCAGCGCCTCTGCACACCTTTGCTCCCCAAGTTCTCGTGAGTTGGGGGACATTGTGTTCCAAGTGGGGGGGTGGGTCTGTACACACCACCATGTGGACACAATCCCCCACTGTGTCTGCCAGTGCCTCTGCACACCTTTGTTCCTTAAGTTCTTGTGAGTTGGGGGACATTGTGTTCCAATCAGGGTCATGATGCTGAAGAATGAGAAGGGAGTTGGTTACACTGAGCTTCACTACTGCCTCAAAGGTGTCTGCCTTGCCATCTCCCAGCTTAGAGAAGAGAGACAAAGAATAGGAGAGGCAATTAAGGAAGTCTTTAGGGCCTCAGTGCTCCAGGGTTACTAATCACTCAACTCTGCTTCCATGCACACAATCTTTCATGTGGCCTTTCCCACTGAACTCTTAGTTAGCATATTTTGAGTTACTAAGTCACCCATGCCTCCATTCATCCACTCCACATTTCACTGCCCTGAGATACTCCAAAGCCTTTTTAGCAACAATTGCAGATCAAAAAACCCATATCTATGGACAAAAGGGACCCAGGTGAGCTAAGCTGTGATGGAATCCATATAAAAATGACAGGTAAATAGCAATAAGGCTGTCACTACCCTCTGGGCCTAGAAAGCTAATCAGGCTTTGGGGGGACAGATGAGGATTGGGAGAAGCATTCCTGATATCAAAATTGTGATCAGAGTCCTGGACAGAGCTGATTAGCCACCCCAAGTGTTTACTGAACACCATAGCGACCCAGGGGTTAGAAAAGGTTAAGATATCCATCTCTTCCTTTATACCACAGAGGTCAAGATTCAGTGACCTTTTCCCAGCTGGTGAGAGGCCTGTCATTGGGATAGGATCTCCCAGCTGTGGGTGTCAAATTGGTTTCTCAAGAAGAGGCTATGTAAAGAAGAACCAATTGAGAAAATCGGGGTGAAAAAGGAATAGAGGGCTCACCTACTAGGAGAAGTAATCTGGCAAAAACCTTCCTGGATATATAAGGTTGCATCTGGATAAAAGGGGGAGGAAGAATGGTTTACAATAGGGCTTTAAGATGACTATAAGGAGAGAGAAGGGTGTGGAGGGAAGAGAGTATTCCTATTACTGCCATTTTTTAGATGAGGGAAACAGGCACAAGAACTTCCTCCCTATTTATCAGAAATTGCCCAATGTCACAGATGTAGTGTTATGTACACAGTGAGTTGTTAATTCAGGTGTTGTGTTGAAAACCTATAATCCTAACTACTTGAAACATTGGAGACAAAGGACCACATGTTCAAGACTTTCCTAGGCTACAAAATGAATTAATGGATAGCCTGGGTAACATAGTGAGACTCTCCAGATTAAGATGGGTTGGTAGGACCAAAAAAAAAAAAAAAAGAGGAAGAAGCTATGCTCTAGGGTATGGTGAAACATTTGTCTAGCAAGTAAGTATAAGGCCCTAAGTTCAATCTTTAATACCATAAAAAAACAGGTTTTTGTTATGAGACTTGCTTATAAGTTCTATATTTGGTAGGCTGAAGCAGGGTGGGGGGGCAGTGGCGGTCATTTAATTTGAGATCAGACTCTGAAAAAAGTTTTTTCAATGAGTTCTTGCCTTCTCTGAACTTTTCTCCTCCATTTCTTACCCCAACACCCCAGACCTACAGTTTCCATGGTCGAAGGTCAGGGTGAGAAAAATGTTACCTTCTGGGGGACCCCACGGTCACTGTGTGAGGAGCTGCAGGGGCAGAGGCTGATGGTGGAAGAGAACCGGCCATGTCTGCATGCGCCTGCCTGCAAAGACCCAGAGGAGGAGAAAGCCTAAAATCTCTTCCTTTTATTTTGACCGCCTGATCTTCCAGACCTCAATAAATCATCCTTTCTAAACTCTTCTAAGATTCCTTAAAGAAGTGGGGGGATCTGTCCCCTTTACTGGAAGTGGGGCAATAGAATTTTCTAGAGCAAAGTAGTAGTGACCTGTTGTGAAACATTCTGTTCTACTGTGTTTACAGTTTGGAAACCTTGAATGCAAGTGTCTAGCCCCAGCCTGTCTTTGCCACAACTATAAGGGGGGGTGGACTGGGAGACCATCAACAAAGTGAGTATTGTCATTGGCTTCTCACCTTGGCAGGAACTTTTTGATTAACCCATGTGCTGTCTCTTACTTAATGAAGTTCCCTAGATTTCCACCTACTCATTCCTACTCATCAGAGCCACTCTGCCAAAGTAGTGAACTGGGTGGGATGTAACCAGAATTGGCACCCAACTGAGAAAGCACCTGCACCTACCCACTGAAAACAGCCTAGCTCCAGCACCACAATTACCAATAACAAATGGCTGGGGGAAGGGGCACTGAGGAGGTGGCCATGATGTACTTTGAGCTGGGGCAGGGGCAAAGAGAAGCTAGAGTTAGCATCAGCCCTGAGGAACCCCCAAGACAAACCCAGATGCATCTTTTTGTATTTGTTCATTTAACACTTTAGTGTCTGCTGTATGCTAGAGATAAGTTTGAGCATCTGGGCTGGAGGAGGACTGATAGAAGGCGAGGCCATCTGAGAGCCAATGAGCAGGGTCAGAATAGACATTCCTTTTATTCAAATATATATCCAATGCTTAGCACCTACTGTATACTTACAATAGTGCTGAGCATGGAGACACAAGGAAAAAGGGATCAGCTGCCCTGGCTCCACAGTAAAGAGAACAAACCTAGACACAAGTGTTCTTAGAATTTGTTCGTTCATTTACCACTCACTGAATGCTAAGCCCCTTCATGATAGAATTATGAAGGAATCATACAAAGGAAAAAGTAGCACAGAAAGATAATAAACTGGATTTCTTTGAAGCACCACACAGGAGCAGAGTTTGGAACTTTGTGCAGCAGGTGAAGTTGATCTTTTTCTGTGGAAGACTGGTGAGACTCAGAGTCTTGTCAGAACATCTGACATGATCCAGTTGATGTGTAGAAGTGATGATAAGTCAATGAGAGCTTGGACATCTTGGGAAGGCTGAGTCAAAGTGAAAGTTTCTAGTTGCTACTACAGAGTGTTAAGAGATGCTTGCTTACAAGAAAGTGGAAGCTTGGCTGTGTATGTATGCACTGTTAAGTACACATCTCTGTAATGTAGACTTCCAGAGCTATTCAGGAATTAAGGCTGTATTGGGTGCATGGTTTAAGAGGTTATAACTGTACCAAAACCATTTGGGTGTGAGGGTGTGTGTGTGTGCATTTACACTAGGGCGGCATAGTAGTTATGTGTTATGGGCAAAATACTGGCATGAATATGTGTGAGGGGTGCATGCTTAAGTTGTTGCTCATCAACACATAAGAAATGATTCTTAGATTTTTCTGTATGCCTGTTCTTGTTGGAGATGATAGAGTGGAGATTGACCTCTGCCTTGAAGAGTTAAGACACACCAGAAGGAGTAGAAAGCAGATTCCTCTAAAAAACAATATACGAAAGTTAATTTCTAAAAACAGCTACCTAGGGGAAAAGATAGCACCAGGAAGATACTACAAGTACTAAGATATGTGTTTCCCAGGAAAAGTCACAGTCAGGATTTGTGCAGAGCCCCGATTCAGGCTTCAGTGGGAAGATCTGCAACTGCTTATGAGTCACCAGAGGGGTTACCACAGACCATGCATTTTTTAAAGTTAGCAATAGAATTGCATATTTTAAAACTTTAGAAATACCCAATATGCAGATGATTCCTCATTTGAATTACCAGAGAGCATCCTACAGAGGTAGAGAAAGAATTAGCCAAACAAAGCTTGGAGCAGGGACTGAAGCTGACTAGGTTGGAAGAGGGAATAAAATGGTGGCTTGGGAATGTTGAACTTGGGGACTGTAGGAACTTAGGGGAAAAAGTTAGGTGGAGACATGGTTTCTAGAGATGAGATAGATGTTCACAGGCAGATTTTGAATATTGATTGAATGGAAAGGTATTTCTGATGGCAGTACAGCACTTGCAAAGGCACAGAGGTTAAGTCACTTTCCCAACCATACGATGAAGGCTGGTTTTGAACCCAGCTATGTGACTTCAGATCCACATTACCGCCATGTTTAACAAAATGTTGATTTAATTTATTTAAATTTAAATTTAATTGATTTAAAATTGGCTTAAAGAATGAGCAAATGGCCAGACATAGTAGTGCACACCAGGAATCTCCTTACTGGAAAGGCTGAGGACAGACTGGGATACATAGCAAAGACCTGGTTTAAGAAGTTTTTCAGGCAAGAGGCCCCAAATCCACTTGCATATCTTTTGACAAGTTATGTGGTCTACTGTCATTACTCATTCATTGCTCACTAGAGTCAGTGATATATCCAATCATTCTAGCCGTGTCCCTTACTACAATCCCACTGCACTTTTTTTTGGCCTTTTTTTCAACTATATTGATCCTCTGTGGATTTCACATCATGTACCCCAATACCACTTATTTCCCTATCCCCTCGCTTCTGTCCTCTGCCCAGGCAATCCCTCCAAAACAAAACAGAGTTTTAAAAAACCCAAACCAGCCAGCCCACCCACCCACCAGAGGAGAAGCATTTCATCGTAGAAGCTGTTATGTGGCCCCTTGAGTCACAGTTTACCCTTTAGTCCATTCATTTTTGCTTATAAGTGTTCATTGCTATTAGGCATTCATTGGAGGCCTCTGGCTTCCACTGTCAATAATGGGCTCTCACTGGGGCTCCTCTGGGGTATTCTGTTGTCCTTTATCATGGAATCCTGCAGTTTCAGATCTACAGGTTCGTTGCCTTCACATGCTCCAACAGTTCATAGATATGGTGGAAATTTGGGCAGCCAACTCATAACCCTGGATGTGGGTTTGGTTGGTTGCTGTGTTGGTGTGCTCACCAGCTTTCTCTCAGTCCCACTCTACTTTGTTATGAACACACTGGCACTAGCTGTTTCATCTTCCTGCCACATATACTGATCACAGTAAACATGACTCTTGGGGATGATTTGAAGCTCATGGAGTCTCCTATTCACAAAGCAAAAATTGTATTACCTGCCCTAGGATTGTTTGAGGGTGGGACAAGTCAGAGTGCATATAAGCAAATAACTACGGATTTATAATTTTGTTATAACCTGAATCTTACAGGTTGACACAATGGTTTCCATGTCTACCATGGATTACCATCTTAATCAATGTTCTATTCCTGTCAATAGGCACCATAACCAAGACAATTCTCACAAGAAAAAAACATTTAGTTGGGGGCTTGCTTACAGTTCCAGAGTTGAGTCTATTATCATCATGATAGGGAGCATGGTGGCAGGCACACAGGTTTGATGCTGGAGAAGTAGCTGAAAACTACATAGGCAGCACACAGAAAGACTCTGGGCTTGGCATGGGCTTTTGAACTCTCAAAGCCCATCCCCAGTGACATACTTCCTCCAACAAGGCCGTACCTCCCCATCCTTTTAAATAATGCCACTCCCTGGTGACTCAACATTCAAATATATGAGCATTTGAGGGCTTATTATTCTTATTCAGATCACCACAGTTACCTTACCTTCTCATATGAAAATATTGTTTGACTTCCTCTCTGCAAAGTTCTTACATGTAGAGAAAGACAGCTATGGACACTGATGACACTGGATTTGGGCTAGGTCCAGAGCAGAGGAATAAGGGCATGTAGACTAAATGTATTGGGGGCCGGTCTGAATACACATCAGAGCTGGCTAGCACTGCGGAGACTGTTTCTGCATTGCATATCCAGTGTTTCCATGCTCATCTGAGAGCATGTTGTTTCTCTAAATGTGAGTATCTATTGAAACTCTGGGTGTTTTGTGCCATGTGTTGCCTGTGCGTATAATGTGTGCTCAATAAGCTCATGTGTGTTACCCTGGGCTTCTGTGTCAATATGAATATGTGGATGCATGTTCTATGATGTATATATACCCTGTGTCTTTTCTTACTTTTCTATGTGTGTTATTCCCTATGTTTCTTCAGGCTGTCACCCACCACCAAGGGCAAGAATATGTACACTGTCCAAGTGCCCACTCCTGCCTATCTGGTGATTTTTATACCACCCCCATTCTCTTTTCTTTGCAAGACACTAGATGCAGGAGACAGGTCTCGCCAGGAACACTGCATCAAGGAGAATTTCTGCTTGTGCCTTTACCCTCACCCTCACAGATGCCCTCACCAGTGAAAATCAACGTTGGAGACCGAGTATCTGGGAAGTGTAACAGTGTATGAGTGCGAGTGAGCCTAAGGATCAGAAAGAGGCAGCTAAACGGGGTGGGGTCGTGGGGAGGAAGCTTCCTTACTACAGGTCCCGACCCTCTGGACAAGAACCCCACCCCCACTCCCCCAATTGCGCATCCCCTATCTGCGGGGGAGGGGAAGAGGATGCGGCGTGGCGCCTGCGCACTGTATGATTCAGCACCGCGGACAGAGCCTTCGCCCCCGCCACCGGCGCCCGACACCACCTCCCCAGCACCGAGGGAGGGCTGACGTCAGTCTCCAACCCTCCCCAAACTCCCCTTCCCTGCCGCCTTGGTCGCGTCCGTGCCACCATGGGTCCAGTCGGACTGCACCACTAGAGGCGCGAGATAGGGGGTTGCGGGCGCGACCAAACACGCTGCGGCGGTGGAGCCTCCGCGGTGCCTCAGTCTGCGGCGGGCAGCAGAGGAGTCGCGTCGTGCCTGAGAGCGCCGCCGTGCTCCTGGGCCCCTCGCGTTCCGCCCCCGCGGCCCACGGACCCACTGCCCCTTGGACCTCCTGCCCCAAGCCGCCACCATGAACTACCTGCGGCGCCGCCTGTCGGACAGCAACTTCATGGCCAATCTGCCGAATGGGTACATGACAGACCTGCAACGCCCGCAGCCGCCTCCGCCGCCACCGTCGGCCGCCAGCCCAGGGGCCACGCCCGGTTCCGTGACCGCCACTGCCGAGAGGGCCTCCACAGCCGCGCCAGTGGCCTCTCCGGCAGCCCCTAGTCCCGGGTCCTCGGGGGGCGGTGGCTTCTTCTCGTCACTGTCCAACGCGGTCAAGCAGACCACAGCAGCAGCAGCCGCCACCTTCAGCGAGCAGGTGGGCGGCGGCTCTGGGGGTGCAGGCCGCGGGGGCGCCGCCGCCAGGGTGCTGCTGGTCATCGACGAGCCGCACACCGACTGGTAAGCCGCTGTTGCGCCTCCTCGAGGGCCTGGGTCCCCAGATGTTTCTACAGTGAATGAGCAATTACAGAGCCACACTTGTGCGCCTGCTATCTGGCCCCTCACTCAATATTTTAATGATTTATACTCAACCCTTCCTTTATGCTCTGCTTTTACCTCCCCCAAACTAAAATGGGTACAAGGAGCAATAATCTGTTGCCTATGCCTCTTTCCCCAATCCTCATTTCCAAAAGCCTTTGGCTTCAATATATGCAGAAAGTTTTCAAAGGCCAAATGTGCCTTACCTCTGCCCAACTCTTGCCTGGAAGGCATCTTCCTACTGAGTCTTGTAAACATAAACAGTATACCTCACCGAAGAATACTTGGGGTCTTTGCCTTTAATACCTTTCATAAGCATGTTTTGAGAGCCTGATTCACGCCCTGTTATCCTCATGCCTTGCCCTAAGGCCTTCTCTCTAGTGGTCTTGTGAACATATATTCAGTGGATGCTGTGTCTCGCCCCAAAAGGCCTCTTCAAAGACCTTTCAAACCTGTCTGTAAGCAGTAACTGAGTAGTGCCTGTTGTGTATTTCACCTGTTTCTCGTCACAAGCTTTGCTTCTAAAGAATCCTATGAACCTTGACTGAATGCCTTCTATGTATTCCAAGTCCAGGTGTGTGCTCTGAAGGGTCATTCTTCAAAGGGTCTAAGAGGCATTGGCATGTACCATCCCTAAACCCACCTCAAAGGAATCACTTTCCAAGTGTGAATTCTGTGAGCATTTTCAAGCTTTCTGTGTGTGATTCACTGCCAGTCTCTCCTCAATGACCTTTTCCTATAATGAACCTAGAAGACATGTATCAAGTGTTTCCTGTGTCTCCCATTCTCCAGACACATTTTCAAAGGCCTTTGGTGGATCCATTCAGTATTGATCAGTTCCCTAAAATGTGAGCCTTATCTAAACGTTTCTATTTTTTTTCCTTTAGTATATTCAGCAAGCATCTTTTGGGTGTCAGCTGTATATCCCACTCCCAAACCTTTATCCAATGCCTTTACCTTCAGGGGCTTCCATCAGCACATACTGAGCACCTTTTGCATGAACCGGCCAAAGATCTTTCCACAAAGGTCTATGACAAGAGTTAATTCAGTACTCAAATGTCTAGTAGTTGCTGTGGGCACCATTTGGGTCACCTTTGCCAGGGACTTTTTCTTTTCATTCCTCCTTAGAGCATTTATGGAACACCTGCTCTTCCCCTTCTCCACAAAAAAATCTTTCTTGCATGAAAAAACTGTGTTTGCCTAGATTAAATTTCATGGGATTTTTTTTTCTCCAAGGATCTAGTGCATATTTATCAAACAATTCTGCAGACATCCCTAGCCTTCCTCACTAAAGGTCATTTGTGAATAGTCAGTGGACACTGATTTCTCGTCCTCTGTGAGCTCCAGTCTAAAAAGATCTTTTCCTCCAGTGGCTCCTCAGAGTATTTATGGAGATCTGGGTGTTTATGCCACCTTTACCAGCAGTGGATGCAATCAGCATCTATGCACTACCTCTTGTGTATATGGAGTAGTACATTTCCCTTCATTACACCTAGGAGAACCTACCCCCAACCACAAAGCCTGTCCTCCAAACTTTCCTCCAATTAACCCAGAACCTGGTATATAAGAATTGCCCTTTTTTATTCACTTTAGTACCCCCTAGAATTCCCTCTTCCCAACCTTAAGTCCACACACCAAAAAAACTGCTACTCTGTTTAAGCCAGTTAACACTTACTGAGAACCAACTGTATGAATTTTCCCCAGTCTCTTTCCAGGTCTCTGGAAGTTACTGTCACTGCCTTAAGAGCTTAGTCTCCAGAGATCTGTTTTAGTCAAAATTTATTTACTATTTACCATCTATCTGTTTACTAGTTTGATCATCCCTCCCTCATAAGCCCTTACCATGCCATCCCTTCTATTTAAGCCCTTTAATCCATTCTACAGATATTTATTGTATACTTTCTGTGTAACAGAATGTATAATGAATTTGTTAAGCACTTCACTATACTAGAAAGAACCCTTCCTCACCTCCCCTTTCTTCTCCTAATCCCAACCACTAGGTAAATTTCTATAACTTTTCCTACTTATCCACATAAGTATTTAATGCATACATATTGTATACTTTGACAAACACATTTCCCCACCTTGAAATCCAATTTCCCTCATTATTCTGACTAGATCCTTCCCCCCCACCATACACACTCTATGTAGGTACCTCCACAGCAGTCCTCCCCATCACCCATCAATCCAGAAAGCACATATTAATCTCTTGATGTATTCTTTTTTAGGTAACCACATTCTCATAGGTGCAGCAGACTGTTCCACTCTTCCTCCAGCAACCCTTAAAATGTGTATTGAGCACAGTTCATGATTCCTTCACTATAATCTGTTCCCCAGGGCACTGTCATTTTGGCTCCATTTGCTTTATTAAACTCAGCAAATATTAATGAGCCCTGTACTACCTATTGGTAGATGTTCCTTCTCTGCTTCAACTCTACAGACAGATTATTTAATTGCTTTTTTCCCTAGTTTCTCAACTGAATGCTGGTGTCCATTCCCCTTTCTATACTTGCAATCTAATGCCTTCTGTGTTTTTCTTCTAATCTCCAACAAACATTTATTTAGTACTTAATGAACTCATCAAAGGACTAGTCACCCTCTCCTTCAGCATCCAAGAAGACCCCATTTATTCCAATAGCTCGTTCAGTTGTTTTCTTCTAGGAAATTTGGCAAATATTCAGTTAGTGTCTGCTAGGTATGTAATGCCGTTGATACAAGAAGAGAGCCTAAGAATACCAGGCTCAATGTGGGAACAAAGAAATTGCAGACATACAGAACCATAAAATCTTTGAGGATTTCAGATTGGAATAAAAGAAGAGTTTTACAACGTGTGATAAATGCATACATGTATATAGCATGGTGCCATCTTTCCAGTCTTCACCACTCTTCTTTATTTCTGAGCCTCCATAGTATGAAGTTACACCCTCTAAGTTGAAGGGATTTAATTTTTTTTTTAATGTTTTGAGGCATGGTCTCCCTATGTAACCCAGGCTGGCCTTGAACTTGTGATTCTGCTCCATCCACCTCACAAGAGCTAGGATTTACAGGCATGTGCCATTATATTCTCCTCCATCTCTCCTTTTTAAAGATAATTTAGTCCAGTGTTTTTTCAATCTGTGGGTCACCTATTTCCCAGGACCAGCATTTCACTTTCTTCACAAAGCAAGATAAATAAAAACAGAGAACAGAGTATGTTTTACATAGTAAGCAATTATCTAATAAGGCTATTATTCCAATAATATATACAATATATTATGATACTATTATACATGACAAACTACATATTGCATTGCTACATAATGACTTTATGGTATATAATACATATACAAGTATAGGATTTTTTCACAAAATGGAATAAAATAGAACATGAAATACAAAACTGCATTTCATATAGTAATTATTTACCAAAACTTTTCTTTGAGAGAAAGCCTTGCTATGTAGCCAAGACTAGATTCAAACTCATGATCCTCCTGGCCCCATCTCCCATGTGATGAATTATAATATATGGGACTTGGCCATTTGAAACTTTAATTCCAATTATATATGTCTACTTATGTATATTCTACTATACATCTTCGAGACATGTATGATATATATTTTATGTGTTACATATTATAAGACATATCTGAATCCTGTTTGTCATAAAACATGTAGGTCTTATATAATATATATCTGTGTGTATATATAGCATGAGTTACGTAACTATGTATATAGTAGATTATGTAAACTGTGTTTCTTATTGTGGCTTCTTTTCTTAGATAGACTTCCCTGGAGACAGACCCTTCACCTTCAGCTAGCACCTCTGTTGGTCTCAGTGGCTTACTTGGAGTGTGATCTATTTCTTCATCTTTGAAGGCTTCCTGAGCCTGTGTCCCCCCCACACCTGACTCAGATTCTGGCTGCTTCCTTGTCTGCTTACTATGAAAGCTGAACAAGGAGTTTCAACAGATGCCAAAATGGATGGCCTGGGTGCCAAATCTGCTCCTTACTACCCCCAATGTGTACCAACAGCCCTACCTCCTCTTTTCTAGCAATCAATGTTACATTCTTCTGCTAGTGATTTCTCTTTACTTACCAAAAGAAACCTCAAGTGCCAAGGTGGTGATCATAGCTTAGAGTTTAATGAGATTCTTGCTATGTCCCCCAGTAGCAGTGGCCCCGTCCTTGAAGAACCAGTATCTCTAACCTTGCAGAATCCTCAGAGAACAGGAAACACAAATTCTGAAAGTGGATCACTGGGACTAGGTTATTCCCATGGTGACCTCTGACTTCCCAGACCCATATACTTTACCCATTAGAGTATATACAATGGTCATGGACTGAGGGTTTTCACTGCCTTTAGGAAAATAATTCTCATTCTTGCATGGTGTCATATCCAAAATGAGGTCATACCTATGGCTTCGTTCTCTCAGGCCAACAGTAGTATGTTATGGAACCTCACTGGTTGATTCCACAGTCATAGGCCACTTTTGCACATTTTTGCCTTTCTTTACTTTGCTATGACGTGTACCTTGGTTTGCTGCAATGTTATGTGGGATCCCATGCTGCTGGAAATCAAATATTGTTTAAACCCTTGGACAGCAATGCTTGTCAGAAAATGAAAATTACTAGTCAAAACAAATTACCATTTTTCCAACACAGAAGAAACCCAGTGCATTCAATTTGTCCTAAGTGGCTGGCTAGTCTTGAGATATGGTGTCATATCAAAGATTAAATGTTGATCTCTTTCTAGAAGACTGGAAGCTCCACACATAGCTTTTATCTCTGCTGCTATTGACATTTCATTTGTGCACCCATCTGCTAGCACTGAGATGGTTCATTAAAGGTTGGCTGACATCATCTGACTGACTCATCCTATCTATTTGGTTGCTTAGTACCACTTCCATGGTGGATGAAGCCTAGTGGGTGTTAGCACACTATAAAGATCTTCACTCCTCCCTTTTTGCCCACTCACATATGTTCACATACAGTTCTGTACCTCAGACCTCCTTGTCAAGATCTTCCAGTCATTTTCCTCCCTATCCCCTGAACAACCAGACAAGCTACTCAACATTGTCCATAAATATCTGACTTTATTACTTGGTAGGTGTGGCCTCACTCAGATCATAATAAGCTGTTTTAGGTACACAGTCACTTGATGTCCTGTGGTCAAGCACTGTCTCTATCAGAGAAAAATACTGCAGTGGAATCTGTTTCTCAGACAGCATATAATTTAGCCAGGCATGGTGGGTGGCACTTTCCTGCAATCTAAGATCAGGAAGCTAAGGTAAACGAATAAGTAGTTTGATGCCAGCTCGGGCAAAACACATGAGGCTACAAAGTAAAACCCTGTCTCAAATACAGCAACAACAAAAGTATCTAAGCCCTTACTGCAGTTGGCATGATCTAGCTCCAGAACCCTGTGAGTCCCATACTTAGGCTTCTCTGAGGCTCTACACTGTCCATTTCCATTACTGACACTCCTGGTATCAGAGGACTTGCCAGGTCAAATCGCTTAAGTGGCAGGACTGTTTGTACTGTATCCTGGATATAGCACAGACTCTTCTTTTGCTCTTATCCCTACTCAGAGCTGCCAACTTTACATGTTACCTAAAACATGGGCTCAGGTGCAGAATTTGGTATTTCCAGAACTTGAAGCCTTCCTGCTGTATATTTTTTGCAGTAGATGGCATGAAATGCAAAGCTTTATTCTGTGGAAGTGTTGTCCTGGCATGCTCTTGGTCACTAGGCTCCTAAAAAGAATACTAACACGATAGGTCCCTGGGTCTTTGAATTATTTCTCCCCTGTCCTTTCAAGCTCATGAGAGACATGGTCTTACTATGTAACCTAGAACAACCTGGAAATCACTAGGTATCCTAGGTATCCTAGGTATCCTAGGTTGGCCTCAAATTCATGATCCTTCTGCTTTAGGCCTCTGAGTGCTGTGCTACCATCCCCACCTCAGATCACATGTGTCTTATCAAAGCAATATGCTAACCATCTCTTATTCATCTTGCATAATCAGTATGATGTAACTTACATAATGGTCCAGATTCTGTGGGATGTCCAGATGGTCCAAAGACTATAATATTGGCTGAGTGAAAGAAAATAGCCTTATGGAAAAACCATTGACAAATATGGTCAGAGCCACATAAATTGTTCCTGGTCCTGTTTGCCAATTTGATGGCTGCCTGTCATACCTGATAGCTTATTCATCTATAATAAATATAATATGTCCAATATTGTAGCTGCAAATAGAGTGGCTAATTGGTGACATTTGCATCAGTCTACAAGAATTCTCTGGTTGTATCCAGTCTCCTCAGAGACACAACTGGTTAATTCAATGAAGGTATGATGATACGAGTATTCTTACATTCTCTACATATTTTTCTGACTGGCCCCATTTTCTACCATCTCCTCCAAGATGTATACAGCATTGCTTTCAATTTACTGTTGTTTTGCTTTGTTTTTTTTTCAATGCTGAGGTTGAAACCCAGGACTCCATGCATATTAGGCAAGTGTTCTGCCACTGAGCTATATAACCAGCTCTGATTTGCTGCCATGGTAGGAGCATGAGGGTGCCATATTAGAGGCTTCTATTTGGACTTCTCCTCTGCATTCCCAGTGGGGTTAGTCATAGAAATGAACATTAGGGTGTCTCTGGGTCCATAGGATTCACTGTGAGCAGGATCTAGTTATTGATCAGTTTTCCAGGGTAGTAATTGGAAGTAGATCCTGATCAGGGTAGGCATTGACTTCATTCAAGGCCTTTTGCATTGTCCCCACCAGAGGGATGGTTTCTATGTAGTAATAGAAGACTGCTGATACAGAGGGTTCAGACAGGTTTGAAACTTCAGGATACTTAACTGTTCTATGTATCCTTGTCCCAAGCCTTAGGATACCACTCCTGTCCTGTCCACCATACTTAAATCCTGATCCTAGTCCTCCCTTCTGTCTGCTCTCTGGCTGCAGGTTAATGTTTCTTTAAAAGAGCCAGGGACATTCTCTCCCTTTCATATTTGGTGGTTATTCACTGTCAGTATATCAGGTCTGTCTGCAGTTAACCAGTGCCATTTAACAAACAGTTACTCCAATCTGGTTAGCATTTTCCTCACATCTGTCAAGTGTCAAGGATATTTCACCAGTTGCTTCTCTTTTCTCCACCAGATTCCCATTGCAGTCAATCATCAGGAAAAGTCACTGCTGCTCACAAATACCAGGGCTCAAGAAAAATAACAAATTGCATCTTTTGCCATTGTGACACCTCCAGCATCATGGGGCCTGCCAGATAATAAGCATTTTCCTTGTAGCACAAACTGGACCTGCTACAGAGGACTTTGTGTGGCTGCAGTATGTTACAGTTGTCTTACTACATTTTCTGCCATGCTCACTTCCAACAGGATGCTGGATGACCCAACTACAGAATCATGTAGAGTCTTCTGTTGTAGTTTGACTCCTACTTGTGGCCCAGTGTTATAGGATTGCTTCCTGGAACAGACTCAAGAGGCAGCAATTTTCATGCAGAAGGCCTACTAGATAAGCCTTTTGCACCAACACTGTTAAGAGTATATAGGGTTGAGCAGAGAAGAAGCTAGGCCATCATCAGGTCAGAGGCCTCAGCTATTCTCCTGTGCTCTGGAGCTGAGCTGTCCCTTCAGAGTTAGCTCAGAATGAAGCAAAGAGGCTAGCCTTTTGTCTTAGTTAGGTTTATCATTGCTATGATGAAACACCATGACTAAAAGCAAATTGGGAAGGAGGGGGTTTATTTGGCTTACACTTTCATATCATAGTTCATCATTGAAAGAAGTCAGGGCAGGAATTCAAAGAGGGCAGGCCATGGAGGAGTGCTGCTTATTAGCTTGCTCTCTGTAGCTTGTTTTGCCTTCTTCCTTCTTTCTTCTTCTTTTTTATTTTTTTAGCTTTTCAGAGTGTTTTTTAAATAATCAAATTCAGAAGTCTAGTTTATTTCAGCTCCTTCACTGCCACACCAAGGGTCAAGTTTCTCTGCCTTCTCCTTGTCTGTGATGACCAGAGTGCAAATGTATCTGCTAAAGTGAACCTTGAACTTTACATTATCTTCCTCCTCCTGTTTTGTTTATTTGCTTGTTTTTTGAGACTAGGTTTCTTTGTGTAGCCCTGGGTGTCCTGCACTTTGTCTACTCACTTTGTAGACCCAGGCTGGCCTCAAATTCACAGAGATACTTCTGTCTCTGCCTCCTGAGTGTTAGGATTAAAGGCATGTGCCACCACTGCCAGCCCTCATTGTTCTTCTTGATCTTAAAGGATTTTTCAACCTTTTTCTGGGTCGTGAGCAGAAAGTCTTTTGATTTCCTCAATTTTCCGAGGCGTGAGGACAGGCACTCACTACTGGTGAGTATGCTGAAAAAATGTGGCAGAACAAAAAAGTACACAAAAAGTAGCGTGCATATATATATATATATATATATATATATATATATATATATATATATATATATATAACCCAGGACTGCTACCCCAGGGATAGCACCATCAATCGTAGGCTGGGCCATCCTACATCAATCAGTAATTAAGTAAATGCCCTACAGGTCTGCTTACAGCCCAGTCTTATGGAGATGCTTTCTCAATTAAAGCTCCCTCCTCTCTGATAACTTTAGCTTGTGTCAAGGTGACATAAACTAGACAGCACACTTTCATACCCACTTTGAGACCAGAAATAGGTCAGGAGCTAAACTCAAGAAATTAAGTGTTGCTGGACATGGCGGCTCATGCCTTTAATCCAAGCACTTGGGAGGCAGAAGCAGACAGATCTCTGTGAATTCAAGGTCAGCCTTGTCTACAAAGCAAATTCCAGGTGGTCCAGGACTACACAGTGAGTGTCTCAAAAAAGAAAGAAGGAAGAAAGGGAAAGAGGGAGGAACAGAGGGGAAAGGAGGGAGGGAGGGAGGGAAGGAGGAAAATAAGGTGTCACTTTGGCCAAGTCAGTTGCCTATAACAGAAGATAATTCTCAATAGAGACAAAGCCTGAGCAGTCAAAAGGACCATGACTTGGGTCCAAAGAGGAACCTACAGTAGCCGCTACACTTATTGTCAAAAATAAACAAGCAAACTGAGACAGACACAGAGAAAGAGACAAGGGGAGACAGAGACACAGATGGAGGGGGACAGTGAGATCAAAAGAGAGAGACTGTATACAGAGAAAAAAAGAAAACATCTATTCTGGAATCCTTCACATGTGAAGCCAACAGGACCAATGTGTGCACTGTGTATGTGTCAAACTTGCTTACTGTCCATGCTAGTGAGCAATGCCCCTGGGAGTGTCTCTTCCTTCCATTCCCCTTCCATGAAAATCCTGACTGAAGTTTCTGTGAAGAAGCCTATCTGGACCAGGCAGTGGTAGTGCATGCCTTTAATTCCTGCAGAGGCATTAGTGCCTGGTCTACAGACTGAGTTCCAGGACAGCCAGGGCTACACAGTTTTTTTTTTTTAAAAAAAAAAAAAAAAAAAAAAAAAAACAGAAATAGAAGTAAAAGAAAAAAGCTTGTCTGGTAGGAGGAATCCTGGGAGAGGAAGCTGCTAAAAGCTGAGCTTAGCTGGGGTGGGACTAGAGATTTGTGATGTGCCTACTGCTGCTGCTCCTTCTCAGCCTAGGTGGCTTCTCCTCCTCCTCAAAGGCATTCCTTCCTTCCCTATCCTTGTTGGCTACAGCTTCTTTACAACCAGCCTCAGCCTACACCTCTCAATTGCCTGCTAACATCTGTTCAGAGGTAACTGTCCACCCATAGCTATTGGGTCCCCTAGAGCAGATGACACCCATAATCAAGGTGCTGCTTCATGATAAAGGAGAAAATACAGCGACATTTGGGGCCCCTGATGATACAAATACCAAGACCCACACAGGCACTGAAACACATCACACCACAAGCACATGTTATGTATTTATGCATGAGGTTTTTGGCCACTTACAGACCTCCATGCAGTTCAAAGTATGTTTTAAGTGACATAGTACCATTCATTTCCAAAGCTTTTGCTGGAACATTTAGACTAGAAATGTCATGAGATATTATATTTTGGGACATGTCTTCTCTCTATAGTTTAAGAACACAACTCACAATGTTTTTACATATTTCTACAGAGATTACAATGGACTTTACTGTTTACAGAGTATTATTAATTATTGTTTGCAAACTATTACAATTTTATAGTATTATGTGTTTTCTGTAAGGGGAAAAGGGTTCAAGGGACCAGCCTAGATGTAGTCTTCATGTCTGAGATCCAAACATTGATAGAAGTACCTCTGTATTTCTCTCCAGGGCAAAATACTTCAAAGGGAAGAAGATCCATGGAGAAATCGACATTAAAGTAGAGCAAGTAAGTTGAGTAGATGCACTTAGAACTCCTGAGAACTGTCTGAGCCTCACTTACACGATGTAGGAAAATCACTGATGGTTTTTTGTTTTTTTGTTTGTTTGTTTGTTTGTTTGTTTGTTTTGTCTTTTCCAGGCTGAATTCTCTGATCTCAATCTTGTGGCTCATGCCAATGGTGGATTCTCTGTGGACATGGAAGTTCTTCGGAATGGGGTCAAAGTTGTGAGGTGAGTATGAAAAAGGCATACTGGTGTTAAAGTCAAAAGTATAAAGGATTCCTTTATTTATAACTGAAGGAGAGTCACTAACTCCTTATGCATCTTAAGTTAACAAAATCTTGGGTGTAGCATGTAGTGATGGTGGTGATGGAGAATGTCTAAATAGCCAAGGATCCTAGCAGGCCATAAGGAAAAATTTCAATTATTCATTTAAGAAACATTTGTTAAGCATCTACTTTGTGCTAGATGCTGTCCTCAGCACTTGACACCAACAGGTATTTATTTAGCACTTACTATATTCCAAGAGCTCTTCTACATGCTGAATGACCTAGTGGTGAAGAAAATAAAACACTTCCCTAAAAATATAAAACCCTTCTTCCCTTAACTTGTTCTATACAGAAAATAAGAAAATGTAAAATCACATAGCAAAGTCCAGTAGACAATTGGGGTTTGCAGTTTGCATAGGGTGGCCAAGTAGCATAAGAAACAGTTGAGAATGTCCTGAAGAAGGGGACGAGGAGATCCCTGTAGGTATGCTGGGGGAAATATTTTAGACAGAGGGAGGAGCTCACATATCCCCTGAGACTGTAGTCTATTCTGACAAGCATACTTGCAAGACAACTGCGAGTCTGAGAGATTGTGACCAGGTAGATGCCAGAGCTCAGTGAGTAGAGTTTCAAGCTGACTTTCAGCAGATAGAAAAGTCTGAAGAGGAATCAATCACCAGATGGGAAAAGGGTGGGAACAATACTCCAGGCAGAAGGATCAGCTTGTGCATATGGGCAAAGGGAAGAAAACACTTTGTAATTTCCAGAAGCTATGAATACTTAGAAATTAAAAAGAGTAGTAGGGAACTTCCTGGCTGGTAGGAGATCCCACCCCCCACTCAACATTCCTATCCCTGTTCCTAACCCAGGTCTCTGAAGCCAGACTTCGTGCTGATCCGACAGCATGCCTTTAGCATGGCACGTAATGGAGATTACCGCAGTTTGGTGATTGGGCTGCAGTATGCTGGAATCCCCAGTGTTAACTCTCTGCATTCTGTCTACAACTTCTGTGACAAACCCTGGGTGGTAAGTTACAAGAAGAGTGCTACTGGAGATGGAATTGCTCATATGTACATGTGGGAATCTGGAGCCACTCTCTTTTGGGAAGTGAACATATTTAAAAGCTTAAAATGTGAGTTAGCTTTACGTAACTGTAACAAATACCTGAGATAAATTAACAAAAAGAAATGGTTTATTTTAGCTCAGTTTTTAAGGTTTCAATCCATGATATATTGGCCCTGTTGCTTTAGACATGCAGCAAGACAGAGCATCAGGGTGGAAGTGCATAGTGGAACAAAACTATCTCTCTTGTGATCTGGAAGTAAAAAACAAAGAGAAAGAAATCAGGGACTCATAATGCTCTTTGAGAGCACCCATCGCCCCCAACAACCTAAACCATCTTAGGTCACACCTCTTAAAGTTTCTCCCTACACACCCCACAACAGTACTGCTCTGGGGGACAAATTTTTAACACATAAGCCTTGAGGACATTCCAGATCTGAACTAGCACTTGGGGTCCCAGCTTAGAGGCTCCCTTGAGGTAAGGAACTCACTAATTCATGTCTCCTCATTGTCATAGTTTGCCCAGATGGTTCGACTGCACAAGAAGCTTGGAACAGAGGAATTTCCTCTGATTGATCAGACTTTCTACCCCAATCACAAAGAGATGGTAAGCTTGGGAGAACAGAGTGGGAAAGAGTCAGAACTACTGCAATATTAACAATGGCTGTATTTGAGTGTTGCAAGTGGAAACTGTAGGGTAGAAGTTCTCAACCTGTGGGTCATGACCCCTTTGGGAGCCACATATCACATAGATATTCTTCATATCATATATTTACATTATAATGCATAACAATAGCAAAATAACAGTTATGAAGTATCAACAAAAATAATTTTATGGTAGAAGTCACCACAACATGAGGAACTGTATTAAGGTCACAGCATTAGGAAAATTGAGCCCCACTGATGTAGACAAATGAAGTTGCTTTGTCATTGAGTCTGTTATACTTGTTGAGTAGCCTTTGTCCAAAATGCGTGGAAATCATAGATGCTTCAGATTTCAATATTTTGGATTTTGAAATATTTGTGTATTTATAAGGTATTTTGAGTATGGAACTCAAGTCAAAGTTGTATGTATTTTTATGGTGTGTGTGTGTGTGTGTGTGTTTTGCCTATATATGTGTCTGTGAACCACATTTGTGCAGCATCGACAGAGGCCAGAGAAGGGTGTGAAATACCCCAAATTTGGGATTACAAAGTTATGAGCTGTTATGTGGATGCTAGAAATTGAACTTCAGCCCTCTGTAAGAGCTCTGAATCCTTGAGCCATCTCTCTAGCCTGTTAATCCTGAGATTCACAAGAGTAAAACTAGTTACACAATTTTGAGCCAAATTTGAAGCAAACTTTAAATACTGCCAAGGACAGACTTTCGTCAGGACCACCCTCTGGAATTCCCAGCTAGGTGGCCATGAGACACATGTTGTAGGGCCTATTTAAGAACAAACCTATATGGCCACTATATCTTCCCATGTGACTTGACTGTTATTTTCCAAGAACTACAACTCCCAACATCTCAGAAAGTGACCTGGTCCTTGGGAAGGGTGCTCACAGGTTAACTTTAACTTTGGGTCTTAGAGACCCAAGTCTGAACATGACATTAATATGTTTTGTGTACACTTTATTTACATAACTCAAAGTTCCTCTTATACAATATTTTAGTAAGCCTGTGTTTTGAGTGCAACTTGTTGCACAAGGTCACACGTGAAACATGACACTTGTGGAGCATATGGTGGCACTCAAAAGATTTCAGAATTGGGAACATTTCAGATTGTAGATTTCTGATGAGAAATGTTCAATCAAGACCACAAATTTCCTAAAGTTTCAAATACTAATTAAATTATTGATCCCCATATTTATTAAATCCTATTTTTATATTATTCACTCTTACTAGTATGAATTAGCAAAATTAACATAAGGAATCAGATTGCATTCCATGTAGAAATCAAATAATTGTTACTAACATTATGGAATATTCCTCCTGATAGAAATTTTACCCATGTTTCAAACTAGACTTGCCAATAAAAATTTTCAATAGCAGTGCTATAAATTACTTAGATAGAAATTGAATTGTTTATCATTATAAAATATAATCACAATGCAATGATCATAAATAATACAAATTATTATAACTGATATACATTATGGGTACCAATATTATAAATTAAATTAGAATTTTTACTAGAAATCAAATAATCAGCCAGATGTGGTGAAATGGGTCTATCATCCCAGCATTTAAGAAGCAAAGGCAGGCTGGAGAGATAGCTCAGAGGTTAAGAGACTGTTCTTCCAGAGGTCCTGAGTTCAATTCCCAGCAACCACATGGTGGCTCACAACCATCTATAATGAGATCTGGTACCCTCCTCTGTATACTGTATATATGATAAATAAATATTTTTTTAAAAAAGAGGCAAAGGCAGGAGGATTTTGAGTTTGAGACCAGCCTGGCTACATAGAAATCAAATAATTAGTACTACCATCATCAAAGAGTATATGTAACTATTATCACAAATTATGTCAGTATACAAATTAGAAGTGTCTGTTTTAAAATATATTCAAATAAAAATTATTATTACTAATATTTGTTATAACAAGTAATATTATATTTATTGCAATAACAAACTATTATATATTATTATTATTAATATATATAATTAGTACTTATGTTGAGAAGAAATCAAGTTGTTAATATTTCAGGAGATATTATAGTTATTAATATTAATTTATATTATGGTTACTCTATATTGTAAATACTGTGGTTATGAAGTTAGATTTTGGGTACAACTAGAAATTACATTGTTGTTAGGAATTCCATTGAAGTTTAGAACTATTGCTAATATTTTTCAATGCTACAAGTTATATTTATTTACAGAAACACTACCAATTTTATGGCTTAAATTATACTTAAATATATTAATGGTAATCTAGCATTATTGATTTTATTGCTATATATATTAGTAGTAATCTAGCATTATTGATTTTTATTACTAGTATTGCTAGTCGTATGGCTGTCATATAAATTAACAGTGTATGAATTAGGTTTATTTATAGATAAACCATTAGGTGTTTGTTTTGTTGTTTTTGTTTGGTTTTTCAAGACAGAGTTTCTCTGTGTAACAGCCCTGGCTGTTCTGGAACTCTTTCTATAAACCAGGCTGGCCTCAAACTCACAGAGATCTACCTGCCTCTGCCTTTCGAGTGCTGGGACCATGCCCATCCAAACCATTAGTTTTAAGGAAATCAAATTTGTTTATCACCGTTATTATTTACTTCACATTCTTTGAGAATCAGTTTAGCAAACTGCCATTATGAGCATGGACTCCATAGCTGGAATGTGTGTATGGAAATCCTAGCACCACAACTTATTATCTATTAACACAAGAGATTTTACTTAAATATCATGCACCTCAATTTACCCATCACTAAAATTAAGGTGATAATATTTTTGCATCATAGTGTTGGTTTGAGAATTAAATTGATTAATAAATGTAAAATGGTTAAACCTCAGCACCAGGCATCTCTTAACTGCTCATTGTGTTGCTAGAACTTCTTTTTCTATTCCCAGATGATTGTTTTTAGATGAAAGGGTGTTGGACTTCATCAAGTGCTTTTGTTATTTTATTGACAAGATCATGTGGCTTTTGCTCTTTGTTCCATGAATATACTATAGTACATTAATTGATTTTCATGTAAGTTTATAGTTTCATAATGTGTGTATGATGTATCTGGGTATAAAAATGCATTACTGGGATAAAGCTCACTTAGGCATAGTATAAATCCATTGTGGAATTCAAGCAGCATATTGTTAAAGATTATGATATCTGTGTTCATAATGATTACTGACCTATTACTTTCTTTTCTAATATAGTTTAGGTATCCAGGTACTATTGTTCTCATAGAAAGAACTTGACAGTATTCTAGTCCCTTCTGTTTTGAGGGGAAATTGGTGTTATTTCTTTTTTTTTTTAACACTTTTATTTATTTATTTATTTATTTGTCTTGGTGTTTTGCCTGGAACTGGAACTGCAGACAGTTGTTAGCTGCCATGTGGGTGCTGGGAATCGAACCCAGGTCCTCTGGAAGAGCAGACGGTGCACTTAACCGCTGAGCCATCTCTCCAGCCCCCCTGGTGTTATTTCTTATTAAATAAATATTTTGTGGAATTCATCAGGAAGACATCTAGTACAGGACATTTTTTATGTATTTTATTTTATTATACTGGGTTACATAAGGCCATTTTCATGCAAGTACATATTATTCTTTGAACCTCATAGCTGGCTAACCTTTCCTTTCACTTTTCTTCCTCTCCCATTAGATCTCCAGACAATTTTTACTCTCATGTCACTTGTATATATGCAATTTTATGCAAATATAAAAATCAAGGACCCACAGAGAAAGCATATGATAATTGTCTTTTTGAAACTGACTTAATTTACTTTATGTGATTATTTTCAGTTACATCCATTATCCTGCAGATGACATAACTTTATTTTCCTTTATAGCTAAACACTTTCCTTTTGTGTATAAGCACATTTCCTTTATATGCCTCTGTTGAGGGACACCTGTGTTGGTTCCCTAATTTAGCTTTTGTGAAAAATGCTGTGATAACTTTTGAATAAAAACCCAGGCATGATGTAGCTAGGTCTGCTTATAGATAGGTCTATTTTAGTTTTCTGAGACCTAAAACTGATAGAAAAAGTAGAAAAAAAAAATACTTCGGGGCTGGAGTGATGGCTTAGAGGCTAAGAGCACTCTGGGACTGTTCTCCCAGAGGTCCTAAGTTCAATTCCCAGCAACCACGTGGTGGCTCACAACCATCTATAATGACGTCTGGTGCCCTCTTCTGTACACTGTATACATAACAAATAAATAGTTTAAAAAATACTTCATGTTATTGGCATAGAATAGACAAGCACTTTCTAAATAGGACTCTAGTCAACCAAGAATTGGCCGGCAACTAACAAATGGAACTTCATGAGGAAACAGTTAATCAAGACACAACCTTCAGAATAGGAGAAAATCCTTACTATCTGACAAAAGATTGATAAGTACAATATTCAAAAAACTCAGTAATCTAAATAGCAAAAGCTCAAATCAGTAGATAGGTTAATGAAATAAACAGACAGTTCTCAAAATATAAAGTCAAAACCACCAATAAACATGAAAAAATGTTCAACATTTCTAACACCAGAGAAATGCAAATTAAAAATGCATTAAGATCCACCCTAATCATAATGTTAGTCATCAAGAAAACAAATAATGCTGTTGCTGGAATATGTATTATTTCTTACATCTTCTTGATAAATTGATCTTATTATAAAATACCCTTATCTCTAATGATAATTTGTTTCAAAGTCTGTTTTATCTAATATTTGTATAGCCATTCCAGCTCTCATTTTGTTATTATTTACATGGTAATTTTTCGTATCAACCCATGTTCTTCCTATTTTTATATTTAAATATAAAAAGTCTCAGTCAGGACCCACATAGCAGAAGGAGAGAACCAACTCCCAGAAATTGTATCATAATCTCCACATGGTGCATGGGTACACACACACATACACACACTAAATAAATGTAATAAAAGGATTTTTTGTTTTGTTTTATGAGAATGTTGTTCTGCTGGACATGGTGGTGTTTACCTTTAGTCCCAGCACTAAGGAAACAGTGACAGGAAGAGTTTTGTGAATCTGTGGATAGCCTGGATAACATAGTTCTAGGATATTCAGGACAACATAGAGAAACTCAGTCTCAAAAACAAACAAATAACAAAAAAAAAGCAAACAAAAAACCAAGAATGTTATTCATACACAAAAATATTAAAAAATAAATGAATAGATGAAAAAATATTAAAAAATAAATGAATAGATGAAAAAGGCATATAATTAGGTCGTGCTTTTGCATACATTATGTCCTTTTTAGAAAACTGTTTATTTTTTTAATTTTATACATGTGTGATGTCTGTCATGTGGGTGCTGAAATTGAACCTAAGTCCTCTGCAAGAGCAGCAAGTGTTCTTCTGAGCCAGCTCTCCATCACCTTTTAAATGGACTGTTTTGTTTTCATTTAATGTAACTATTAGTAAGTTAGAATTTATGTTTGCAATTTTTTCCCTTTATTTTTTTTTCTTTAAGACAGTGTCTCATTTTATAGTTCAAAATGGCCTTGAACTTATAATGTAGTTCAGACAGTTCTTAAATACAATCCTCGGCCTTGGTTTCCTAAGATTAAAGACATTTTTTATCACACCAAGCTAAATATGGGTGCTTTTAGTGGCACTAGGATTTGAATCTATGCCTTTATGCATACTATGTTACTGTTTACCACTGAGATATTCTGCTGCCCCCTCCTGTTATACTTTATTTTGTTTTGAAACAGAGTTTCTCTGTGCAACATTGACTGTCCTACAACTCACTATACAGACCAGACTGGCCTCAAACTCAGAGATCCACCTGCCTCTGCCTCCCAAGTGCTGGGATTAAAGGTGTGCAGCACTATACCCAACTCTTCCTTTATTCTTATGTTTGCAATTTTGAATTTTTTCAATATTTTTTCAAACATAGTTACCGATTAATAATGTTCAATGTCTTGAAAATCACTTTAATTATTATCTTTCTTTCCTAATTAAAAAATATTGCTATTATGTATAGCTTGCACAAGGCCTTGGGTTCAATTCTTAGCTAAATACATAAATAAATAAAATTTTAGTGTTTTCCCCAAGGATTATAATTGATTTGACTCTAATTGCAATTAATTTCAGTAGCATTTTTCCTCTGTATACTTTATAGGTTTATTCTCATGTTTCTTTGTGCTGTTATTGGCATACAAATAACAATCTCTACCAATTGTGTGCCAAAGATTATAAACATAGTTAAATCTTATATAATTGCCTTTTAAGTTAGGGATGAAAAAAGTATACCAAGCCAAAGCATTTATATTTGTATTTACCTGTAAAGACAGGCCAGATGCAACATACCTGGAATCCTAACATTTGGAGGTAGAGTTGGTAGTAGGATCCAGAGTTCAAGGCCAGCCTCATCTACATAGAGTTCAAAGGGCTACAAGAGACTATTTCAAAATACACACACACACATACATACATATGCATATATAAAATACCTGTGTGGGTACCATAATAGTTGGGTTTTTTATTTCATTATGAAGATTCAAGTTACCAGAGTGTCATTTCATTTGAGGGAATTTTTGATGTTGTTGTTATTTTGGGTTTTTTTTTGTCCTGGTTTTTTGAGAGGGTTTCTCCATGTAACAGCCCTGGCTGTCCTGTAACTCACTCTGTAAACCAGCCTAGCCTTGAACTCACAGAGATCTACCTGCCTCTGCCTCCTGAGTGCTAGGGTTAAAGGCTTGAGCCACTACTTCTTAGCTAAGAACCTGTTTTTTAATAGAAAAAAAATACATACATACATACATGTATACATTTAAAAATCTCTGCTCTACAGACTTCGTAATTCCAACATCTCAGCTTAAGTAGAAATGTTAAATGACTGTTATTATCCCTGTGTGCTGCCATATTTTCTTATTTCTTTGCATAGCTCATAAATTTTTGTTGAAACTGTCCATCTTAATCATATGTAGCAACTCAGGAATCAGATTTTATTTCCCCCACCCTGAGTTTATTTCTTTTGTTTTTAATGACTTTCCTGAACTAATTCTCTAAAATGTGTACTATTTATCATGTGCATCTGCAGAAGCTTGTACCCCATTAGTGGTCAGCTCTTAGTTGAGCAGATTTTCTTTTCTTTTTTCTTCTGAGACTAAGTCTCACTGTGTCACCCCACGTTGACCTGAAATTCCTGACTCAGCCTCCCAAGTACTGAGATTACAAGTACATGGTACCACAGCTGGCTAGAGCATCAACACCTTGTTGATGAACTTGGTGTGCAAGTTGAGGCATGCCTTTAATGCTCTGGCAGGCTATTTATATCTTCACTTCTGCTTGTGTAGAACTTCAAATCAACCAGTTGTCTTGAAATGGGGCTTTGGAGAATTCTAGCCCTGTTCTGTCTCATTTAGTGGTTACTCTAATGTGAAAAGGCAAAATTACAGCAGCTTAATGATTCTTTTTTTTATTCTTTCATACAATGTCTCCCAACTGCAGTCTCACTTTCCTTCACTCCTTCCAGTCCCCACCCCACCTTCCTTCTCTCTCAGATCCACTCCTCTATTTCCCTTCAGATTAAAGCAGGCCTCCTCAAGTTAATGATTTTATTTGGCTTTATTTTCAATTCTAAAATCAAGCAATACAACTATATGTAGTATAATTCATACTGTAATGAGCTGAACAAGGGAAGTTCATTTTATAAATATTAAAGACTGAAAAAAGCAGAAACAAAAGACAAAAAAAGCTGATTAGTCATTTAAAATATACTCTTTGCAAGCTGGGAGTGGGGAGATAGAACCATAGAAAAGTAACTGGTTAAGATAAGATTACTTCATGTTAACTATTTGTTGAGATATGGTCATGCTGTGTGGCACAGGCTGGCCTCAAACTTGCAAAAAATGACTTAACCTCTCATCTGTCTGTTGCTCACCTTTTAACTGATGAGCTTATAAGCATCTTTTATCATGCCTAATTTTATATAGTACTAGGGATCAGATACAAGGCCAGATCTTATGCAAATAATCTATTGTTAAGTTTCAAACCTGGAGCAAATGGCTGAGGTGCCTATTTAATATATCAAAGCAGATCTGGCCCCTAGGTTCTCCCAGCATCACTCAGTCCCTACCTGTTACAGAGAATGGCTGGCATTCCTTACCCTCTACCCCAGAACTCTTCTGCCTAGGGGCTGAGCAGTCCTTCCCCCAGAGGCTCCTTCCTATATTATGCAGACATTTTGGTACCCTCTCATTTTGTACATTTGACTTTCTAGTAGCTGCACCTGGTTCCCCTCTCCTTCTCTGTCTTCTCTTCTCCCTGTCCCCACATGGCCCAGCTCAGCTTGGTCATGTCCTCTGGACTCTCCCAGAAGTCTCTGTCTCTACCTATGCTCTCCCACTTATCTATAACCAGTGTTCTCCCACACAATATCTGGAAGCAGACATGTCCTTTCCTTTCTTTTTTATTTCTTCTTTTCATTCATCTACCACCTGAGCTACATCTCCAGCTCCACATTAATGTTTTTGTAAAGATAAAAACAAAGGCACCTTCTTTAGCATGCCAACTGAAACTGGCATGCTTGGAAATTTCTCCTTATTTCTTGGAAGATCAGATAGTATCTTCATTTTGGTTTTATCATGAGAAACTTTAGGATGAGTGATTCCATTTTGGTTTTTTTCCTTCTTATCTGTTGGACCTTAGGGCAGAATCTCAGTCCAAAGCAATTATCTCTTACAATCTTCATTCAATTTACTATACTTCATGAAAAAAACAGCTTTCTTGGATAATAAATAAAATTATGATTAATTATTAATATTAATTACTAATATTATTTAAATTATTAATATTTACAATATTATAATATTTGGGGTCATTTAGTAGAGTACAAAACAAGGTAATTTTAGTCAGGTGTAATACTAAACCCCTCTAATCCCAACACTTTTGAAGTGGAGACAGGAGAATCAAGAATTCAAACTCTTCTTGGTTATATAACAAGTTCAAGGTCAGCCTGAGTTACATGAAAGCCTCTCTCAAAATCTTATAAAAATTATTAGTTTTTCCTGTTTATGCTGATTTTATTTTATCTTTTTTACATGCAATTTATGAATAATAAAAAGGAAAAAGAAACTTGCACACTATATTTTTCTAAAGCATTTATAACATTGATAGCACAAAATTAAAACATAAAACAATTTTATCCATAAATATCAATGCAGAAATCTTGAAGTATTAACTAAAACCATATTAAAAATACTAATTTTAGGCATTTTAGTACCCTCAACCATATGACCTGCTGTCAATCTTGAAAACATATTTTGGTCTTCTTTCATCTCTTTGGTTTATTGTCTCTTCCCCACTTTGCAAAAATTTAACAGAATAATTAAAAAGAACAATTATGGTGGTTCAAGTGGCTTGCCTCAAGTTCCAGGCTAGCCTAGACTAAATAATGAGTTTCAGGACAACTTGTGCTACAGAGTGAGACTCTGTCTCTACAAACAAAACAACAAAAGATGGAAGTAAGGAAGATCAAGAGAGTTTTCTTCTAAGAATACAAGAATATTTCATTTAAATAATATGTTAAAATAATGCAGTATGTTGATAGAATGAGAAAATTATATTATTTTCATAAGTATGTAGAAAACTTTTGACAGAATTTAATGCTTATTTTAATTAAAGCATTCAAAACAACTATAGCCATAAGAATGGGTAAGAGAGCTGGGCGGTGGTGGCACATGCCTTTAATCCCAGCACTTGAGAGGCAGAAGCAAGATCTCTGAGTTTGAGGCCAGCCTGATCTACAGAGTGAGTTTCAGCACAGCCAGCACTGTTACACAGAAAACCCTGTCTCAAAAATCCAAAAAAAAAAAAAAAAAAAAGAATGGGTAAGAGGACATTTGAAAATATTTATTTGGACCAGGATTGTATCTTAGTGGCAAAATACTTCCCTAACATATACAAAGCCCTAGGTTTAATTAATAAAAATATCTTTGTAGATGATATGATGGCATACCTAGAAAACTCACAAAGAACCAATAATAATGCTGACTTAGGCAATATGATAATGTTGTAGCAGCATAGCAGAATGTATGATGAATATATGTAAGTCAGATACACAAATACCAATAGAAGATATAATAGAAAACAGTATTTATAATAACAACAAAAAGATTTTAAAATACTTCAATAATTTAACTTAGCAAGTTATAAAAAAAATAACATGAAATTGGGATGGGGATGTGTTAGCCGATATATGGGGTGGGGGTGGGGTGAGGAAGAAATGGAAGATAGAGCTGATCATATTTTATTATGTACCTGTGTGAAATTCTGAAGCATAAAGGAAAACAATTCTACATGCCGCAGTATGAAATTTACCTGGGATGTGCAGATTTATGAGGAAAAGTTTAAAACACTATTAAAGGACATAAAAACATACTTAGCCAAACAAGCTTTTTGTTCCTTATTGTTGGCTAGAATGATCTAATATCATGAAAAGGTCAGTTTACATACTCATCTTTAATTTACTAACTAAATTATCTAAATTTTGACTAGCAAAAATATACCAGCTGGGTGGTGGTAGCACAGGCCTTTAATTCCAGCACTTGGGAGGCAGAAGAAGACAGATATCTATGAGCTGGAGTCCAGCCTGGTTTACAGAGCAAGTTCCAGGACAGGCTCCAAAGCTACACAGAGAAACCTTATCTGGAAAATAACCCAAATTATACAAACACACACACACACACACACACACACACACACACACACACACATATTCTTATCTAGAACTAGATGAGTTGATATGAAGTGCATATAGGAGAATAAGCACAAAAGAATAACCAGGATAATCCTGACATATAGGAAATCTAATGCCTCTGCCACTAAACACATTATGAGATTTTTATTACTTGAAGTTTATGATACTACATATGAACAAACAGACTGATGTTTAAAAAGACAAAATCTGGACCAACAAGATGGTTCAGCATGTAAAGGCACTTGCTGCATGCACAGATCTGATGATCTTTAAGTTCAATCCTCAGAACCCATGTTAAAAGAAGAAAGCTAACTCCACAGAGTTGTCTTCTGACACACTAGGACTCATGTGCACCAATCCCCATACATATCATACACAAACATAACAACAACAGCAATAATAATAAATATAAAAAAGAAAGGAACAAAATTTAAAAATCTGGGTATAGATCCATGTACAAACAGAAATGTTGTTCATGAAAACAATGACAACTCTAGTGCCCAGAGAAAAGAGGAACTTTATAGTAAAGCATTATATTTTGCATTATAATTCTTAATTCATCTGAAATTGATTTCGATATGCAGTGTGTAACAGTGCTAGAGTTTGTTCTGGAAGTTCATACATGAGGGAATGATCACATGACCAGACAGGAAGCCAGAGAGATTCAGGGATTAGGCTCATACTTTTTATAACAACCTATCTGGGGAACGTGCCAAGATCCTATGAGGACTACATTAATGCCTTCCAAGCACTGTATCCCCAAGAGCCTAACCACCTTCCATTGGACCCCACACAATTTAAAAGTTCCATCTCATCAGCACAACCACAGTGGGGACCAACACATGAACCTTTGGGAACATACTCAAGCTATATCCAAACTGTAGCAGGTAGGTAGGTATCAGTTCACTCTGTCTTATAAGTAACTGATTTTTTTCCCCACTTATCTAGTATGCTACCTCTTTCATATATTAACAGTTCATATACACGTGAAGGTCTTAACTGTTCTGTCCTTCTTATCACTTTCTCTGTACTTATATCAGTGTCAATTGTTTGTTCTTTTGTCTCATGTTGCCCTAATCTTAAACTCGTAATTTATCTGGGCATGATGGTTCATGTCTTTAATCGTAGAACTCAGGAGGAGGCAGTAGGATTTCTATGAGTTTGAGATGATCCTGGTCTTCATAGTGAGTTTCAGGACAGCCAAGGCTATGTAAAGAGACGTTGTCTTAAAAACAAAGGGGAAAGGAAACAAGCAAACCCTTTATATGACCAACATTGGCTTCGAACTCCTGATCCTTCTGTCACCACTTCCAACCTTTAAGATAACAATCATGTCCTACCACACCTGGCATCATACCATCTTAACAACATTGTCTCATTAAATAGACTGGTAGTACAACCATACTTCTTGGCTACTTGTACAGAAGTTATTTTGTCATGGACAGAAAGCAGGACTTCTGTGCCTGACTTGCCAAAGTTAATAGGGGAAGTGGAGTGGCAAAGGAATTAGGGTCCCCAATAGACAGCATGCCAAGACTTTTCCTCTTTTGCCCACCACCTCAATAGGAACAATGGAGGATCAAGAGCTAGGTCTAGATTTGCACAGGAGCTGTCTTCCTCGTACTGCACTGGGAAACTTTGCTGAGAAGAATGTCCATGCTACATCTATAGTTGAATTTCCTCTAGCTTAATACCCCCATCTGTTTCCAGGCAGAATGCAGGATGGTGGGATTCCTCTGAGGATTGTCTAGCTCAGTTGCTCCTCTGAGGATTGTCTAGCTCAGTTGCATCTAAATGGTCAAAACTTGAGAGTAAGGCAGAGGAAGATTCTGATAAGCACAACTGCATGTTTTTTCAGCTCCAGTCTCCAAGCCTGGTGATTTGGTCATGTCAACTTTGTCACACAGACCTGCAGTGGTTGTTGTGGGAATGGGAAACTCCCCTCATTTGCTATCTCATATCAGATGATTTGTGGTATAGCAAATAGTTACTAAGAGCTCACAGCAAGTAAGGACCAATCCCAAGACTTCTCTGGCTCCAGTTCCTTTTTGGGTGCAGGATTGTAGGGTTTTTTTTATTTACCTTTTTGGGAGGCTCACCACCCAGCTCCCAAATGCCCAGCCTTTGCTTGGCTTGCTTCTTGCCAGCTTTCCTTAACTTAAATTAGTTCATCTATCTTTTCCTGATGCACTTTTATCTTTTTCTTACTTCTGTAATCTTAATTTAACTCTTACTCCGTGGCTTGCTGTTTGTAACTGAGTGGTGGGCCCCCCAAAAGAACATAAGTAACAACATAGGATCCCTGGTTTCAGTGGAGTAAAGAAAGGGTACTTTGAGGTAAGAATAAAAAATATCAAGAATGTAGAAAATTGGGATGGGGAGAAGACAAGAGTGAGTGAAGAATTAAAGAAAGACAAAGGAGGTATATTGATGTAGTAAGGAGTTCCTTTTGGCTAATCAGTGGTTTTTTGGTTTTGTTTTAAAATGATGCCTCACTATGTAGCCCTGACTGGCCTGAAGCTCACTATGTAGAGCAGGCTGGCCTGGGTTGAACTCACAGAGATCTGCCTACCTCTGTTTTCCAAGTGCTGGAATTAAAGGTATCTGCCATCATGTCTAGCCTATTAACTGAACAGTTTTATTGAGGTGTAACAAATTTAGAAAAGGGAACATATCTTAAGTATATAACTCATTGAATTTTTAAAATGAATATATTCCTATTACCTGCTCTGGGCTAAGAACACATAAGCTAAATGTGGTGGGAATATCAATACTCAAGAGGTCGAGACTCCAGAGTGGAAAATTTGCAGCCAGCCCAGATTCCACAGTGATACTCTGTCTCAATAAACTAAGGCCTGGATAGTTCTGGGTTACAGTTCAGTTGTTAGCAATGAAGAAAGAAAAAACAAAGAACACACAAGTAGAACTACACCACTTCCTAGGAGCTGATGATCTTCTAGCAGCCTCTGAAGTTTATGAACCTGAGAAAGATGGAGAATCACCTCAGTTTGGCTGAGTAGAAGTCCAGTTCCAATGCAAGAAACCATTACACAAGATTCAGTGGTAGCAGAGCCAACTGACCAGAGCTCATGGGAGCTTCCCTACTCTGAACTAGCAGCTAGGAAGCCGGCATGGGACCCACCTAGGCCCACTGCATGTGTGTGATAGTTGTGTAGCTTGATCTGTTTGTGGAGCTCCTAGAAGTGGGATCAAGACCTGTCCTTGGCACTTGAGCTGTCTTTGGGGAACCCATTCCCCATGCTGGGATGCTTCACCCAACCTTGATGCAGAGGGAGGAGCTTTGACTTGCCTCAACTTGCCATACTTTGTTGACTCCCAGGGAAGGCTTGCCCCTTTCTAAAAAGGAGGCAGAGGAGTGAATAGGAGGAGGGGGTAGGAGGGAGGTGGGGGAGAGAACAGGAAGAAAGGAGAAAGGGGAAACTGTGGTCCTATGTAAAATAAATGGAAAAAAAAGATTCAGTGGTAGATACTCCAAGGAATGCAGCCAAATCTTGTCTTTATTTTTTTGCTATTGCTCAGAGAAGCATGTAATACTCTATAGACATTTAAAGGCTGCCTTTTGGAAAGGTAGAT
Organism: Sigmodon hispidus; assembly: GCA_004025045.1. NCBI lineage: Eukaryota > Metazoa > Chordata > Mammalia > Rodentia > Cricetidae > Sigmodon > Sigmodon hispidus. Next base: position 87,362 of record PVIH01005386.1, read on the forward strand.
TTCAAAGGTGGTGGTTTAAGGTAGTGTTGTCCTCTGGTTTTGAAGCCCCCAAAAAGATCGCCAGAGACATGAACTCTCCAAAAACAAGGTTTATTGAAAATTATGAGTCACCAGACTCTTCGGATCCCACTCCACCTAAAGGAACACCTGACTCACTCTTGAGGGAGGAGGGACAAGACTGGATTTGCCAGGAGTAGAGACTGAACTAAGTAATATTGAGTCAGTGGGACCATAGGACTGTCTGCTCCCTGCCCAGGGAGGTGATGGGGAGTCATGGAGGAGAAAAAATGACCTCATGTGGCGGGAGGGGGAAGGGACCTTGAATAAGGATATACAGGGATAGAAAGCGTGACTTCTTTGTTCATAATAATAATAATAAAAAGAGTAAAAAAATGAAAATTATGAGTCACACAACAAGGAATTCAGTCTGGCACACAGGCATGACAGTGGCCAAAGGCGGTGCTGCCCCTTTGGGAGCTGAGTTTTTAAGGAGCAAAAATCACAAGGTTATACATCAATTGGGGTCTTTTAGTACAGATACAATTCTAATTAGTTGTCTTTAGAAGGATTTTTAGACTTCCTCTGTATCTTAGCTGGCTGTTTGCCAAGCCCTTTCTTTGACTACCTCCTGGGTTGGGTCTTGGCCTTTCCAGGCTATCTCCGGTCCAGAGACATTCCGTGGATAATTAACTGTTATCAGTCCCTAAGCTGCCTCTCCTGTTTGACCTTTGTTCCTATGTAGACCTGAGGCTTGTCCCCAAGCTGGGAACTTAAAAAAAATGGAGGAGCTTCTCTGATTCTTCAGTAGTAGGGACTCAGGACAAGCAAATGGGCCAAGGAACTGCAAAACCACACAGGAATAATAAAAAGGAATCACAGACAGAGAGCAGCAGCAAGGTATGGGGAATAGTACAACAGGAACTGGGGCTAAGAGTAAGAACTGTGAACAAGGAGGACATGGCTGGGAGTAGGAAAGAGCGAAGGACAGGAGGGAGCAGAAAGAGCAAGGGACAAGCTGGAGCACCCAGAGGAAATGGATGGCTGCAGGCATGCCACTCAGGGAACAAGGTTATCCTTTCTTGTCAGTATTAAGACACCTTGAATACTCTTTTATGCCACCCCTGAACCTTTTCCACAAACTCAGCTCTGAAACTTAAGGAATGCTGCTTCTTAGCCACAGGGGCCAGGGAGAAAGATAATGCTCCAAAGGTCAGTTGAAGCATGGCCTGGTATGCCTTGACTAGGATGTATATGATACCCAAGTCTCAATATTCTAGCATGTGTTGGGGACAGAATTTGCTATTATAGGGTAAAATTAGAAGCACAGTAACCTATGTTGGTGATCAGAGTTGAACTGGAGACTTTTTGATCTGAGCTAGTACAGAAAGAGGCCTGAGGGTGAGGTCTCCAGAGTGAGGACAAATCAACTAACTGACCAACAATGAGAAATTAATTCCTAAGGAAGGCAGGATTCATGGCAGGGGCCTGGGGCTGAGTATTTGGGAAGCAGGTTTGCAGCATCTGGTATCAGAGAGGGGCTCCTTTATTGAGATAGGAGGCCAGTAGACAGTTGAGAAGGGGTTCCACCTACATCAGAATTTGCTGGACAGTTCCACAAAGAACTCAGCGGGATACACAAGCTCAGTAGAAGATAACTTGTCCACATCTGGGAAGTGCAGCCTGGGCATTGCTGCTTCCACTGGAACCAGGAACTTGTTTGTACAGAATGTATCTGGAGCTTTAACCACATCTTAGTGACTCTCAGTTTTCCTCTTCCCCCTACTGCTTACTCCTTTTCTTTTCTATTTTCCTTTTTTTCTTTCTTTTTGTGGTACTAGGTATCAAATTCAGGGGTTTGTCCATGGTAGGCAAGTTATCTACCATTGGACTACGTCCCTATTATTTGTTGAGACTGAGTCTCACTACATAGTCCACTCTCACCTGAAACTCCAAATCTTCTTGCTTCAGTCTCCTCTTAATTTCATTTTTTTATTTTCAATTATGTATGTGCATGTCTTCATGTGGATATATGTATATTAGTGCAGGTGCCTGCAGAAGTCAGCAGAATCAGATCCTACTGGAAATGGAATTAGAGGTAGTTGTGAGTCACCTGATGTGGGCACTGGTAATCAAACCCAGGTCCTCTGGAAGAACCATATATCCCCTTAACCACTGAACCATTTTCCAGCCCCCAGCCACAATTTCTTAACTGTTAGAATTACAAGCCTATGTCACCTCAACTGACTACAAGTCTTTTTTCTTAAAAATTATTTATTTTTTATTTTTATTGCAAGTGTGTGTTTTTATGTGTGATATATGAACACTTTAGAGGGTGCACATGGAGGCCATAGAAGGACATTGACCACCCTCCTCTATTATTCTCCACCTTATTCCTGGAAGAAAATGTGGAAATCCTGATTTTTCAGCTAGGCTGGCAGCTAGCAATTTCTAACAATCCTCCTGTCTCTGCTCCATTAGTGCTGGGCTTACAAGTGTGTGCAGGATCATGCCTGACTTGTTATGTGGGTGCTGGGATCTGAACTCCAGTCTTTAGGACTGTACAGCAAATGCTCTTAACCACTGAGCCATCTCCTTAACCCCCTGAACCCCCAATCTTCTTTAAACAAAACAAAAAGACAGGTATGGTAGTGTGTGTATTTAATGCTAGCAGTTGGGTGGTAGAAGCAAGAGGATCAGGAGTCCCAGGCAAGCCTGGGCTGCAGGAGACCCTGTCTTATTATGGCAAAACAAAACAAACAACTATCTATGACTTAAGTTAGATGTGGTGGTACATACGTATAAGCCCAGCACTGTGGAGACAAAAGAAGGATTAAGAATTGGAAGCCATGCCCTTTTCTGAATGGAGACAGAGGAGTGGATGGGGAGAGGGTAGGTGGAGGGATGAGAGGAGAAGAGGGAGGGGAAGCTGTAGTCAGTATAAATGAAAAATATTAATTAAATAAAAGAAAAAGAAAAAAAGAATTGGAGGCTACTCTTGGCTACATCAGCACTCTCTTTTCACTCTCCTCTCCAGAGAGTATCTCTGCTGTTATCCTTTTCTCTTGTGGAGCTACTATTATAAAAGGTGGAAAGGTTGTGACTTACATAAATCAACTTCTTTGAGCTTGTGATGTCACTCATTGTAGAGCACTTGCCAAGCATGTCCCAGACCCTAGGTTAAATCCCCAATAAATTAAATATACACAAATTGACTTCCTCATGTGGCACTGAGTAGTGGGGAAAGATGGTTCACCATATGGGGTATATGTTGGGAGATAGTCTAGCAGTGATATTTTCCATCTGGATATACCTAAGATCAGAAATAGGTCAGAAGTGATCAATCAATAAAAAATATATATTTTATGAAATAAGAATTTTTATCAGGCTTACCAATGAGTTAAGTATCAGTGATTATTTGTGAGTGACCAGGTTGAAAACTCATTGAGGGGACTGGGGGGAAGATATGAATGGAAAGGTTTATCCTTTCTAACTAAAATGGGGAGATAGCTAGCAGGTCACAGTTGGTGAATGGGAAAATTTGCCAGCAAAGATTATCTCTTATACAGATAGTCATGAATAGAAATATTTGTTAAGAAGGGAGATGCCAACAGGTGAATAATTATGATGAAGGATATTTGTGGCTGGGGTTCATCAGCAGGCAGTAGATTGCTGCTGGGTATTTGTAAATAGAGATATTTGTCCAAATTTTAACTAATGGGGAGATGTCTATAAAATATGAATTTAAAAAATTATTTCTTAGTGAGGTATTTGTAACACAGAGAATTATCTCCATAAGGAGAAGGAATTAATCAAAGGAGAATTTATAAGGGTTTGGAAATATAGCTTCCATAGCCTTGGCAACAGTAGAGTTTTATAAAAGTAGGTATTTGTCCTCAGTGAGGATTGCACAGTGAATAACACTGCCTCATTTGGGAGATTGGTTTTCCCCAGAAGTCTTTGAGAATATTGAAACTTATCAGAGGAGAGATTTGTGCACTAGAAACTACCACATAAGAATACTACAAATGAACCTATTAAATATTTGTTACATTTAGGGAAGGAGACTATCAAAATCATGGATTAAATTTAGCTTTGTTTCCAGAGTGCATTAAATTATTGCTACTAATACTATACATCATTTCCAATTTTATTATTTCTAATTTCAAACACAATGTGTAGTATTGTAATAATCACTACAATTAATTATCACTACTAAGGTTACACGTTAAATCCTATTTACTGTGTATAAGCATTATAAGGATTACATTCCTAGCACTGTTTTATGCATTGAGCATGTTATTTCATTTCATTTATTCATTGTCCTCATGAATTAGGCATATTTTATGTCCATTTTGCAGATGCAGGAACTGAAGCACAGACTAGCAATTTGATTTTCCCAAGATTAGAATGCAGATGACCCGACTTCAGGGATCATATCTGCATAGAAATTAGACTACAGTTATTAATATTGCACATTTAGCTATTATAAAAGTTCCATATCTTTTTCTATAGGGCTCAGACTGGGGATCTAACTCAGGCCTGTTAGGCAAGTGCACTGACCTTCCTGAGTGGTTCATGTGTTTTTGTTGTTTTGTTTTTGAAGTCTCACTGTATATGCCTTGGCTGGCCTGGACCTTGCAATAGAGACCAGGCTAGGCTCAAAATCACCGAGATCTACCTGCTTCTGCCTCCCAATTGCTAGGATTAAAGTCTTGTACCACTACACCTTACATGTTTACACGTTTTTACCTTTAAAAAAATATCCGAAAAGTTGAGACTAGAGAGGTGGCTCAGCATCTAAGAGCAGTGACTACTCTGTCAGAAGACCTGAATTCAATTCCCAATTCACATGGTGGTTCACAAACAGCCAAAACTCCAGTCCCAGGTGAACTGATGCCTTCTTTTAGACTTCTTGGGCACAGACATGCATACATGCAAAACTACTTATACACATCAAAACTGAAAAGGGAAAAAAGTATCCAAAAAGTAACTCTTGCAGGGACTTGACATGACTAGGGCTGTGAAAGAATGAAGAAAATCCAGACACACAGAAACACAGACACACATACACAGAAAAACTGTGTATGTTTTAGATGGTTCAAGCTCTGTGATAGAGAAACCACAGCCCTCTTTCCCCTATTCCCAGCTCAGCATATTTATTATGTATAATTGAACAAGAAGGTGGAGGTATTGCATACAGTTGAACAAGGAGAATGGGTTTAAGGTATATAGCTAGATCAAGGAGGCAAGTTTAGTTAATCTTGATAGGAGTAGTCTTCAAGTCTTAAACCTGGGGGGGGGAGCACTGTAGTGGACACTTCTTGTACCCACTTTCAGCATTTGCATTTGGACTTCTGAGAAAGGCTTTACCATCCTCTCGACATTACTCACAGCAGGTCTTGCCTCTCCCATGAGGCTGAGACACTGGAGTCCTTGACAAGTAATGACAGTGTCAACAGCACAACTCAGGACTTCTGTAGGTGCGGTTTTCCTGTCCCGACTACCTGCTCCCAAATAACCAACATGGTTACTTGGTACCAACAATTACTTATAAATGTTTAACCAATGGCTCAGATTTGTTACTAGGTAACTCTTACATTCTGAATTAACACATATCTCTTATTTACACTCTGCCACATGGTGGTACCTCTATTAGCATGGCATACTCATCTCCTACTCCCTCTGTGTCTGGCTAGCTACTCTTCTGACTCCACCCTTCCTTTACTAAGCATTCTATGTCAAGCTATCTCATCTAATCTCTTCCTGCCCAGCTATCAGCCAATCAGCTTTTGGTTAACAATGTGAGCCAGACATAGTTACAATGTACAAAAGAATCATTCCACAACATACTTCATTCAATCACTCCTCCAGGGCAAATATACTATTCTGAAGGGTCTGGGTAAGGGCTGAGATGCCCCTTTTAAAGAAGGACTGAGGCTCAGGAGAAGGACAAACCAATCCCCAGGTCATGAACTGGGCTAGATCTATGGTATGTAAATTCACAGGGCTGTGACCCTTCCATGCACTTAATCTCAGCTCTAATAGAATCTTTTTCAAAGAGGATCACAGATGGATGCTGACTTTTGAGGGTGTCCAGTGGTTTTTTTTCTAGAAAAGTGAGGAAGATGGGGACTCAATACTGCCAAGAGCTTGTGCCAGGTCTCTAGGTAAAATGGCATTACAATATTCTGAACTCTGTGCACCCTGAGGAATTTGTCAGCCTTGTCCATGCTGTACTGATGCTGTTGCAATTGTTACCAGGGCATCCTCCACCAAGACTGCAATACCTATGGGTCAATAAAGGGTGTGGGATGAATCACTCCAGAGATAGTTTCAGGAAACACTTCCTTTATTCTAGCTCAGCAGCCACTTGTCTAGTGGAAGCCTACTGACTATCATTGGTTAGCATGTTACCTTGGATTGGATAGTGAGCACTCATACCACCAATGTCTCTATGCAGAAGAAGCACATAAAAGGAGACATGAAGAGTGCAGACAATCCACAGGCCAGCTACTGGCTATTCACGATACTTCAGAATTCAGTGTTCTGACTTCTGGGAATATTCTGTTCTGATGTGCTATGCTTATTTAGAAGTACAGCGTGCCAGGTAGGCTGTCTGCATTTCTTCTACACACTGGGCACAGGTCCTACCTGCATAGTGGACAGGTTGGTGGAACAATGGCTCCTGATACTAAGTTTCATCCTTCTCCTGCCACCTTCTGCTTCCTTCCAAGGGCTAAAAGAGTTGAGAACTCAAGGGAACAGGCTCTGAAGTCAGGGAGTCACATTGATGTTCAGGGGCCTGGTACTATTCTTTGATGACTGGTCAGAAGCTACCAAAATCTTCCTGGCATCTGAGGCAATCTCAAAAAAGTTACCAGGGCCAAAACAGGACCGCAACATCTTCCTTGTGATTATGCCCATCAGCATAGTTTTTATGCAGACATTGTCGTTACAGCAGGCATTTCCTACTCCAGTGAATAAGTTCCATGTGCTCAAAATCTGCCTGTCCTAGGCTTGGCATAGTGATACCTACCTGTACCCCAGGGTTAAGGAAGCTGAGACAGGAGGATCATGAATTCAACATCTTAAGCCACACAACAAGTCCCAGGATAGTCTGAGCAATAGAAGAGATACTGTGTTTTAAAAAATTCTGGGGGCTGAAGAGATGGCTCAGCAGTTAAGAGCACTGACTGCTCTTCCAAAGGACCCAAGTTCAGTTTCTAGTACCCACATAGCAACTCATAATTGTCTGTAACTCTAATATATAATACCCCCACACAGACATATATGCAGGCAAAACACCAACACACGTAAAATCATGATATATAGACTATAACTTGGGCCTGGTGGAAACTCCCCAAGGTGTAAAAACTATAAGGCAGGACCACAGAGGACCCAGGGGGCTACATGTAACCTAGAACGTCCTGCAAATTCAGACTTGGGTATCTTCTTTTTGTTTTGCAAGTTAGATTAATGAACTGTACCCCAACCCAACAACCCAAGACATGTGTTAATTCTTTTTCTTTGTTTAGTTGTTTGCTGTATCTCTCTCTCTCTCTCTCTCTCTCTCTCTCTCTCTCTCTCTCTCTCTCTCTCTCTCTCTGTGTGTGTGTGTGTGTGTGTGTGTGTGTGTGTGTGTGTGTGTGTGTTTGAGAAAGGATCACCCTATATAGTCCAGACTGGCTTTAAACTTATGATCTTCCTGACTAAGCCTTCCAAGTACTAGGATTGCAGGCAAGAGCCCCATGCATAGCTGTTCTTGTTGATAAGAGCAGTGGGTAGTCTGATGGGAGGAAATTTGAGGGTCCTTTTGTTCGCCAAAGAAGAAACATTGGAATTGTTTGTTTGTCCAAGAAAATTTATGTCAGCACAACAACCCTTCAGTGTTCTCTTGAGTGTCTCAATCTAAAATTCTGTTTCTAGAGTCAGAATCTTTGTAGTATAGATCAGGACCTGGGGCTGGAAGAGGGTGGACATACCTGGGTCCATCTGTGGGAACTGAAAGTTCTAGACAGATGTTTGTCATATTTCTCATTCAGTTTTTACAGAGAAAAATGATCAGGGCTGGACAGATGGCTCAGTAGTTAAGAGCACTAAGTGGTCTTTCAGAGGACCCGGGTTCAATTTCCAGCACCCACATGGCAGCTCACAACTGTCTGTAACTCTAGCTTCAGGACAAAATACCACTGTACATAGAATAAAAATAAATAGATAAATCTTTAAAAATGATCAAGAAATTTGATCATTTTCCTTTTTGCTAGAGATTGAACCTGGGATTTCGTACATGCTAAGCAACTGCTCTACCATTAAGCTATACATTTCCAACCTCCAACCTCAACATTTTACATCCTTTCCTTTTCATTGGTCCCTGGATGCTCCCACCGGGTTATCAGTGTCTTGAGTTTGTTCCCAGACACTACACAGAAACAGTGTTGCTGGGTGGTAGTACTTTATTTCACCATCTAAGAGAAAGAAAGATGGAGGGAAGGTGAACATTGTGCAGGTTTCAACTTCCACTTGGGGAAGGGGTAGGCTTTGAATCATCTAGGCTCTCAGGGATTGCCAGGTACACAATCCTGGATTCTGTGGCAGGCAGGCAAAGTTACGGCTCTGGTAACCCTTCTCAGAGCCCATGAGGATCTGATCTGTCCACAAGCAATGAGTGTCACTCTCCAGTTGGCAAGGGATGGCTGAACAGGGAAACACCTAGAAAGGGGAAGAAAGGTCCATCTCTGAGGGCTTCTCATTCCCCTATTATCCCCCTGATAAGTAGGGTGCTCCACTTTCCCTCTGCCAACATGGAGCTGTCGGGAAGTCTTGGCATTGTCCCACCTATGTTTACATCCAAGAACAGTTTTTCCCATTTGGAGAACAGAAAGCCAGAGTTCTAGAATGAAGAGTAAGGAACGATCACTTGAAGTCACTCAGGCAGGTCTCTTGTGGAACTCTTGTCCCACAGGGAACTGATGGTAGTGGGGAACAGTTGGCTCGCAGGGAGATTAGGCATAAAAATAGGCAGCGGGGCTCTCGGCCAATGACTGGGGTCAGAGGATATTTGTTACCATCAGGGAACAGTTTTTGAAATAGCCAGTTCAACATGTCCCTATGGATTTGTAGAATAACACTTTGAATTCTTGCAGAACCTGCCTAGGAAGCCAAACCCAATCCTGAAAGGTCAGAAACAGGCAGTGGTATTCCAGAACAGTTACAAAGAAAAAGAGAGACAGAGAAGGTTCAGAAATATGCAGTCCCAAGATAACAGAACAACTAGTTCTAGTTTGCAACAATGGCAAGAGAAAGAAATCTGTGACAGCGCTTAGGTTTCGGAAGCAGCTACAATAACAGAGAATAGCCAGAGGGAAAAAGTAACTGCCAAGATTTATCTCCAGAAGGAGAGGTGAATCCAGGAACTTACTGTGCACACCCCACAGCCAGCACTATAGGTCTTCGAGAAGGCCTTTTGCTGAGCAGGGCTCAGATTACGCCAGGGAACCAAGAAGCTGCAGGCACTGATGTGCAAATTCCCATTCCTAAGGCGTCCTGTAAAGGAAGAGGGGGGGGAACCCAGCAAGCTTTTGATTGGCTAGGTGGTACCCGGAGGAGGGGTCACCTGATTAGATTACAAACCCTCTGCCCCCATTTTAACCAGGCCCTTTTCCTTTGGGGCCTCGCTCCTCCCTATTGCCAGGAAGCTTCTGAGGATGAAGGGGTGCGGTCCAAGGCGAAAGGGCGGGGCCTCACCCGTGATGAGAAACTCCTCACTGCGGTTCTGGGTCTTGTGGACATATCCGCAGAGGCTCTCCAGGGCTGGGGTGTAGGCGAACCGGAAGTCTGCAGCACTCCCCACAGCATTGAATCCTTTGAGCATCTGCCCATGAGTGACAAAAAGTGTATCTTTTACTGATATAATTCTCCCACTCCACTCTTTCGGAACCTGATGTCCTATATCTAAATCACAAGATTACAGAAAACATCCACACCAACCAAAGGCTAGATGCATGTATTTTCAGGGAGTGTAAGAGGTTAGGTACTGCTATGGAGGGAGGGAGGGAGGAAAGGAGGGAGGGAGGGAGGAAGGAAGGAAGGAATAGAGGGAGGAGAAATACCTTAGTCATCTTGATCTCATAACGCTGATATAAGGTGGTCGAGTTAATTTCTGGGGACCCCATGAATTTAGCCCTTATGACTAGAAGAAAGGAAGAGAAAAATAAGGAGTCAAGTGGGCAGCATGAATTCATAACAACAAAGCATATATACAACATGATTCTAATAGAGACAGCACAATTAATAGCTTCCACATTTGTTGATTCATCTATCCATTGTCTACTCTTCCAGGCAGTGTTTTAAGCTCCTTTTCATATATCCATTTGTTGGCTTACTCAACAAATATTTTGGAGTGCCTGATGTATACCAGCTACTGTTCAAGGTGTTAGGGACACAAAAGTAACCCAAACACAAGAATCCATTTCCTTATGGAGCTCCCATTCAAACCAGAAGGAGCCAGACTAAAATTAAGTGGGCAGACATGGTGACACAGACCTGTAACCCCAGTTCTGTCAGGCTGGTAAAGGAGGATCACTACAGTGTGAGTCCATGACCAGTCTAGACAATGTAGTGAGACCCTGTTTGAAAATAAAAATTGACAGAAAGTGCTGTGTTTGTACCTCAGTTGTGCAGTGTTTGCCTAGCATATAAGAGGTCCAATACTGAGAAAAGGGTATATGGATTGTTAGAGGCTGTTAAGTATGATGGAGAATTAGAGTGGGGAAAGGGTTGACAAATACTCTTCGCTTGACCATCATTTACTCAGGCTCATTAATCTTCCAAACTTATAAGTGGTGTTTCTCCTAAAAATCTGGTTGTAGATGCCAGGGAGTGGTGGTGCATGCCTTTAATCTCAGCACTCTACTTGGGAGGCAGATCTTTGTGTGTTCAAGGCCAGCCTGTTCTCCACAGTGAGTTCAGGACAGCCAGGGATGTTATACAGAGAAACTCAGTCTCAAAAAACAAAAACATAAAATAAAATAATTTCTTTCTTTTTGAAAAAGAAAACTCCAGTTGTAGCAAAGTATACTAAACAACCCCCTCCATCTGATTCTCCTCAATATGTGATAGGGCTCTTCATCTTCCACTGGCCACTAAGCCAGTTTTCAGCAAGAGTCCTAAACTGGCTGTGTTGGCACAGGCTCAGCACTTTGATGGCTGAATGAGGATGATCAAGGGTTCAAGGCCAACCTAGGTTACAGAGTGAGACATGGTCTAAAAAAAAGTGAAGAGAGAGATATTTTAATGGTTAAGAGCACTTGTTGCTCTTCTAGAGGACCCAACTTTGGTTCCCAGCACCCACATAGGGTGGCTCACGATCACTTGTAACTCCAGCTTCAGTGTATTTGATGCCTTCTGGACTCCACAGGCACCCACACACCACACATGTTGCACACACACATATACATAAATAAAAATAAATCATTCTTTAAATGGGCTTAGCCTGGATCCTCTTACTCCTTGCCTATGCTATTTCTTGTCAGGGACTTACCATTCATTCATCAACCTCTAAACCATTCCTTGGCCATAGAATTCCATTTGTCCATGCTATGTTGAGAGTTAAGTCCAATCTCTCTCCCTGACAACAAATTCTGATTGCCATGGTGCTGAATAAAATGTGCCTTTCTGTACCCTAAGAAGTACCATTTTTATTTAACAAGGGATCAGAAGTACCATGTGGCAGGGATTAAAATTTAAACAAAGTAGACAGGCACCTTATTAAGATGACTTTTGGGGTAGCTACCCATGGGAGTAACTACAGAGAAGCATCCACCTGGGAGGGAGCAGCCAATACAAAAATAGGTTTAGGCCTAAGGATGTCAATATGGCCAAAGGAGCTCTATGGAAAGGTAAGTTCAACTGTTCTAGAGATAACTGCCCTCATGAGCCCCATTGGACTAAGAGGAATAGAAAGGGGGAACTCACCCAGGTCTGAGTTGCAGAAGGCTGTCTGTGGATGGGGTGGAGCACAGCTACAGGCCTTACTGGAGGCTATCAGAGATAGCAACAATAGGATGCCAGACGCCAGAGATGCAAAGGGGACCATAGTGAAATCTGCTGGGAGAGAGGTGTTAGTTGATCCCAGGCCCAACTGATCTGTTTACCAGTTGACCCGAAGGAGATTAGGGAATTCTTTAGGGTAGAGGAGCTTGGGAATCTTAAAGGGTTGAGAAACCTGGGCTTAAACAGTTAGGAGAGTTTCAAGTTTTATTGAGCTCCAGTGATTTAGGAGACAATGAATTGGAAGATAATGGAGTTGTGGCAGTTGATGAATCAGGGAGCTGAGAAGTTTGACAGTTTAACAGAGTTGGACAAGTCTGGAGACTGACATTCGTGGAGTATGGAATTTGGAGTTTGGGAAACTGGAGAAGTATGAAGGGAGGTTTAGAGTTGATGACTATTAAGATAAAATGGGCAAGGGAATTTGAGAATATTGAGGTTTGGGGTATTAGACAGCTGGGGGAAGTTTGGGAGTTATGGGTCTGGAGGAATCTAGAAACTTAAGGTAATGGAAGGCAGAGGAATTTGGAGATAGAAGAACTTTTGAAGTTCCAGGAGCTCGACAGGGCAGAGTTTGAGAGCAGGAGAGTTAAGGAAGCTGTAGAGGTTTGGGAGACAATGAAAAATTTCACGAAAGTTGGCAAGTTGAGAGGTCCTTAAGGTAGTAGAGGCTTGTGGGTTTTTGGAGCACTTGACAATGAATGCCAGGAGCATGAGGAAGTCTGGAGACTCTAGCTTAGTACACTCATTCCAGACACCCTTCTTATATTCCCCCTTAGCTAAATAGGGATCCTGCTATCTGCAAGCTAAATTGAGCAGCTAGTGGGGATGCGCCTCTCCTCCTGGCCTGAGCAACAAACACAGGCTCCAAGCAAGCCCCAGTTCTGCCAGGACACCTGGCTTCCCCTTACCTTTGGTGTCTCTCTAGAAGCCCGATCTGCGGCGATGGCGGCAGGGGCTGAGCGGTGAAGAATAAATGTCCATGCAAGGGGCGGAGTTGGCGCGGAAATCACAGCCTCCAGGCTTCCTGGACGCATTACTCATCCACCCACCGCAGGAATCGAAGCCTAGAGGCGAGCTGGAGGACCGGCCTAAAGATACTCCCTTCACTGCCAGCCAGCCCACTGCACCCCTTCCCCCAGCTCCACGTCACTCGCATTCCTCCCTGGCGGCCTTGAAGGGCAGAGGAAAGGCAGCCAAAGCCCCTAGAACCCTGTGCCTCTCCAAGCTCCTTACATTCCCCAGTGTTTCTATGGCTGAAGCCATTATTACTTCATTCCCATGCCTTAGTATAAACATCTACTATGTAACAAGAAGGGCTTTTCTAGTGGACCTGGCGTTCTGATGAGGGGTGAAGGGGGAGGGGGAGGCAAACTAGAAAATCAGGTAAGGGACATGAGAAGAGACATAAATACATAGTAGGGAAATTGATATACTGAGAGTGTCTGTGACTTATTCAAGATGGCAGTTAAATATGTCAAAACTGGGAGAGGAACTGAGGTAGCCTGCAGACAGAGCTGAGGTGGTAACCTTTCCCAGATAGCTTGTTGTGGTTGCATCCTAAGTGACCTGAAAACTTAGGATATTTGAAGATAGTCTGTGCTACAGGACACCCTGTCTTGAACAGAAACAAAATCAAACAGGCAAATAACTGAAGTGAAGAATTTTGCCGGGTTACCAGGACAAAACTGGGATTTAAATCTAGGCTTCTTGACCCTGGGATCTTAACTCAGGACAGACACAATCTTGGCAAGCAGGGAATGGTGTGGTGAGCATGGAGGAGTGAGGGTGTGGATGATGATGAAAGAAGCTAGTGAGTCAGTAGAAAACCCATCCCCACCCCATCCTGCCCCACTCCTGCCCCACCAACCAGCCCACATCCCTGGTTAGGGTGGGATGAGGCAACTGCTACCCACCAGCTTCCTGATGATGTAGGAATATTCCCTGGGATACTCCTTGTGAAAGGGTTCTGTGAAATGATTAACACCCTCAGTTAATACAGAGAGAATAGACTAGTAATCATGACAATGGCTGTAATCCCAGCAGACAAGCAGACCCTGAGAGTTTGATGTACCGGCTACATAGTGAGTTCCAGGACAGCCTGGAACATACATAGTGAGACCTTTTCTCTCTCTCTCTCTCTCTCTCTCTCTCTCTCTCTCTCTCTCTCACACACACACACACACACACACACACACACACACACACACACTGCTAGTGATGACAGCAACTACTTATTGAGCACTTACTGTATATTACTGCTAAAATCTTTGTGTAAATTTACTTTAGCTATTTAAATGTTATTAACTTAGATTACTTCAATAACCACAGCATAGAAACCCTACTGCCAGTACTCAACAGAGTACACTGTACACAAAACACTGTTTTAAAAGGTTTTTTAAAAGTGTGTGTGTGTGTGTGTGTGTGTGTGTGTGTGTGTGTGTGTGTGTGTGTGTATGGCTATACTTGTGCCATGGCATACTTGTATTGTTCAGAGGACAACTTGCAGGAGCCAGTTCTATCCTTCTCTGTGGATTTTGAGGCTCAAACTCAGGTTCTCAGGCATAGAGGCAGCAAAGTACCTTTATCTGCTGTACCATATTACCAGCTCAGGATTTTTATTTCATTTGCTATTGTCCTTCTTGTTCCTTAATGTCAATTAATAAAGAGGTGCTAAATTCATAACAATAATTGTAACAAATACTTGGAAGATTCCAGTTTACTGTATATGTATTTTTTCCTCTAGTAAAAATATGAATTGTTACTCACAGGCATGTTGGGAAGAATAAGTCAATTTTATCATTTAATGAACAAACAGAGACAAAAGAGGTCAAATGGCCTGTCCAGGAATGATAGTGAAGAAATTACCATGGTGGGGAAGTAGGGATGCTAAGAAAGGGAGAAAGGGCAGGAAACCAAAAATTTCAATCATCTAATTGTGCAAGTGAGGAGTGAGAGTAGATGATACAGCATCTGAGTAACAGGAGCAGGCTGAGAAATGAGGACTGGGAAAGTCCGGGCTCTCCTCCTCTATGACCCCACTTGTGATGCCAGCTCTTTAGCTATGAAACCTGAGTCAATACAGTTTTGCCAACTGTTTATGTGTGAGGATTCAGATTGTTGTGCAGGTTTGAAATGGAGTGGGGTGGACATCACAGAGGGGTGTTTGGCTTGTAACTATCTGGGGAACTGGACAGGTATGAGGTTCTCATAGAGATCCACTGGGATGTGCAAATCCCTGAAGATCTCCAGAAACTGTTAAGTGCTTGATCTTGATTATGTCCTTTGTACAGATCAGGAGACTGAGGCCCAGAGAGACAGTACCTACTTGTGATTTCACATGGCCTTAGGAAGAAGAAAGGCCAAGATAGCAGGCTTTCGCTTTCCAAGAAATCCCAAGCCCCCTGTATGGACACATAGCAGACACACACTTACATACACACATAGGACTGTGTTCAAGCTCAGGAACAGAGGAAGCAAAACTGGTTTATAAAAAGGGTCCAGAAAGCTCAGCAGGTAGAAGTAGGCATGCTTGTGTGTGCATGGCTCTCTGAAGTGTCTGTGCCTCTGTGAGTGGCATGTTCCCTTGGTGTGCTCAATGTCCCTTCCTGGGAGCCAGGCATAATATATCTGAGTGTGTTGCTTCTGAGAGTTGAAGGTTGCAAATATAATTATGCATGCTTCGTGCTTCTCTGTATGATGAGTAGATGAGGGAGAATAGAAGGTTTCTCCCTCATCACACACAACACATATCTTGGCATTGTTTCTTTGGCCTGCTGCCTGGATGACACCCTTATCACTATCTCCCTTTCCAAAACCATGGCACTCAGTCCCTCCCCTCCCCATGACCACACTCGTTTGGGAAATGAGGAAGAGGTTATAGAGGGAGGGAGAGACTTGAAGGTCAATCAGTCACTCTTAGATGATGGGGCTTCCTGTGCCTGTTGGCAACTGCCACTGCCCAAGAACCCCTCTAACAATGCTATCCCTACCCTTTCAGTAGGAGGCAAGGGCTGTGTACTTACATATGGGGTATTTTGGAACTGGAATCCTCCAGTCTGGTCCCTTCTACTTAGCTCAGAGTACAGGGAGACTTAGCACATCTTTGCATAACAATACTCACCTGAATTTGTGTCCATGCCAAGGAGTATTGTATGTGTGTCGGTTTTTCTGTATATTTGTGTTGTAGATATGGAAAAATAAATTGTGTGTCTAGATTTCATGGGCCCAGGAATATGCCGAGGTCTGAGTTACAGGAATTTGGTTATGAGAATGCCTAGAAGTGCATATACCTTCTGTATGTTGTATTAATCCTTCTTTTCATTGTGGACATGCCAGAAAGTGCTGCATATGTCCATTTATTGTGTGTCTCTAGAGTTGTGTGTGCTACTACACTAAATGAATGGCTCTTTCTGTTATGTAGGTTTGAGCAAGGAGAGGAGGCTCCTGTGTATGCTCCAAGGTGTTGGTTGTGGGTCTTAAGAGTGTGGAGTATGTACTGCTCAGGAGTGCTGGAAACTGCCCCATGCTAAGAGCACCTGGCTGGCAGAATGACCACTTGAGCTGATTGGATAGATCTAGAACTAGATGTGATTTAAGCCTGGTTGTCTTTTTCAATTGATGTGGACACCTCTGGCTTCGGCAGGGCAATCTGAGTTTCGAAGGTGTGTGTGTGTGTGTGTGTGTGTGTACACAAAGAGGAAGCAAAGCTTGGGTGAAGACATTGCTTCATGCTAACTATCACACTCACTCCAATATCTATTCATTATAAAAACAAACTTTCTCTCACCCTCATCTAAGGCCTCTGCCCATGAAAGCAGATGTGGAAATCCTAGGACTTAGAGAGCAGAGTAAGTGACTGGCAGGCAAGGCTCTGTATTCAGTTCTGGGCTCTGAGTTACTGGGAAACTATGGACTGCACTTTCACCTGTCTCTGACCACACTTTTTCTGGGGAAAAATGGCAACCAGTGTGGCTCATACTCTATGGATCAGTAACTCTTGGAGGTCAGCACTACTGCTCTGACCATGCCTCTTCTGCCTTCATCTTCACCAGCTCAGCAGCACAACGTACCCTGTGGTTGTGAAGATGGGGCATGCACACTCTGGTATGGGCAAGGTGAGTTTGAGCAGGATACGTATGCATGCTTGTGTAGTGCATGGTCTGGCACTAATGTAGTTAAACTTGCATCTGTGTACTCAACGCACAATATTTCTGTTTGATGATGCTTTCTGGGATGTCCTAATCTAATTGGATTTTTTATTTTCATATTCAGCTGATTTTTTCATCCCATATTTCTCTCATGCAATCAGCCAATTTTGTGTGTCCCATTACTATGCTAGTGTGCCAAGCATATTACTGTGTATATATATAAGCATGTTTCTGTGATGAACACACATCATCTTTTATGTTCCAGGCTCTTGGGGTCTAGTATGCTTTCCATCCGCCTGATTTTGTCTTTGTGTATGTAGCAAGCAGATTTGTAATTTGTAAGTTTGAGTGTGTCTCAGCTTCTGTTTCTTTGTTATATGTACAACTGAGTTTTTGTGTCTATGTATATACAGTTCTTTTTACAGCTTTATTGAGATATAATTCTACACTTCATTCAACCCCCCTGTTTAAAGTGGATAATTTGGATTAAGGATGTAACACAGTGGTAGAGTGCTTGCTTAGCATGTGCAAGGCACTGTGTTTGGTCCCCAGCACTGAAAAAATAAATTGCCTTTTTAGCATATTAAGAGTTGTATACAAACAATTTTATGTTTGTGTACACATGTACGAAACAGGATATCCATAATTATGCATGCTTGAGTGCCTTTGAATATCCACTTTATATTTGTCTACACATCCCTCCAGATACGTCCCATCTTCATACTGCCTTAATCTCATGCCTATGCCCACAGGTCAAGGTAGACAACCAACATGACTTCCAGGACATTGCAAGTGTTGTGGCACTGACTAAGACATATGCCACTGCTGAGCCCTTCATTGATGCCAAATATGATGTGCGTGTCCAGAAGATTGGGCAGAACTACAAGGCCTATATGTGAGTGGAGAGACAGGGGCCTGCAGAGGGGCCCTGCCTCATGTACCTCAGGTACCACTAATCCTCTTCCCTTTTTTCTCTAGGAGGACATCAGTGTCAGGGAACTGGAAAACCAACACAGGCTCAGCCATGCTTGAGCAGATTGCCATGTCTGACAGGTGAGAGACATAACTGAGGAGTAAGAAAAGGGAGGTGTAATAGAATAAACTGAGCATGGCAATGACAAGCTGCCCTGCTTCTTGTCTTGGCAGGTACAAGTTGTGGGTAGACACGTGCTCGGAGATTTTTGGGGGACTTGACATCTGCGCAGTGGAAGCGCTGCATGGCAAGGATGGAAGAGACCACATTATTGAGGTGGGAACACCCATGGATTGTTGGGGCACAGAGGGAAGAATGTATACATAAAAACAACAATCTAAAGTGTAAAGCATTTTGTGACTCAAAGTCCTTAGTGAATGGTGGTATAAACTGTACTGTGTGAACTGAGTGGGACATCCATAGCAAATGGCACTATTAAAAACATGGACATCCTTGGTGAGTGGTAACACTTGTTAAAATATAAGGTGCTCTGTGAATAGAGATTTCTTGGTAAATGGCAAAATGCCTAGTTAACCTTTAAAGTGTCCTAGGAACCACAGTGGAGCATTCTGTAAAATAAAAAGTGCTCAGTAAAATATAAAGCTGGAACCAGCAAATATCTTCTGTAAAGGACCAGCAGTACATATTTTGTTTTGTGGACCATGAAGTTCATTACTCTGACTCAGTCCTACAAACGCAGCTACAAACAAGGTGGAAAATTAGTACAGTTGTACTTATGGTTACAACTTATGTGGTTATGTCCAACACTTTTAAATACACTGAATTTAAGTTTCCTATCTTTTGCACATGTGAAAAAAATTTCCCTCACCCACTGAAAAACATCAGAGGCTGGGTGCAATGAGAAACTATAATCTCAGCACTTGGAAGGCTGAGGCAGGAGATGAAGTTTTAGGGTACCCTGAACTACACAGTAAGACACTGTCAAAAAAAAAAAAAGAATAAAAGGATCTGGCTTGGTAGTACATGCCTGTAATCCTAGCAACTTGGGAGGGTGAAGCAGGAGCTAGACAGGTGGATTTTAGGCATGCCTGTGTAGTTGTAGGTTTTGCCTCCTTTACAAAAGAAGAAAGAGATAATGAACCTACCCTTAGCTCGTGAGTAATACAAAAACATGTAGCAGGCCAGATTTGCTCCATGGACCCTGATTTGCAGAGCCAGTTCTAATGTCCCACCCCTAAAGCTGTCCAGAGCCCTGGAACAGAACGACTTTCCTTACAGTGTACAGTCAGTGCCCCCTTAGAAACCAGACAGAGCTCTTTTCTTTGCAGTTACCATGCTTTTTGCCAAATGAAGAGTGTTGACACCATGGCCTCACATGCACTTCCTGCCTCTCCCCACACCGGATCCCCTTTCCTCCCACAGGTGGTGGGATCGTCCATGCCGCTTATTGGTGATCACCAGGATGAAGACAAGCAGCTCATCGTGGAACTTGTGGTCAACAAGATGGCTCAGGCTCTGCCTAGGCAGCGGCAGCGGGATGCCTCCCCTGGCAGGGGTTCCCACAGCCAGGTCAGGCCCTTGGCATTGAGCTAGTGGGAAGGAGGCCAGCCCTTGATCAAGCTGGTGCCATTAAGGAGGCATCAGTAAACCACTAGTGTCACCTTTATGCACATGTGGCTTCCATAAATTGCTGCTACCTTGCCATCTTTGGTCTCCTGACCAAGTATGGGGCAAGGGGCCTCACAGCCCCACAGCCCCTCTACTGGCCATAAATGGAGCAACACCAAGCACACAGGGAATACATGTCATTGATTGGCTATTGGTCCCACTGGCTGATAACTATTTTTAATTTCTCCTGCTCCATTCCTCTGTCACAGACTCCATCCCCAGGAACACTGCCCTTGGGCCGCCAGACCTCTCAGCAGCCTGCAGGGCCTCCTGCTCAGCAGCGACCCCCACCCCAGGGTAAGTGAGGCCAAGCCTCCTGGGTTCCTACCATCCCAAGCAGCTTTTCACCTTTCTTGCCCACTCACTCGCTTGCTGTTTTTCTGTTTCTAGGAGGGCCTCCACAGCCAGGCCCAGGACCTCAGCGCCAGGGACCGCCACTGCAGCAGCGCCCACCCCCACAGGGCCAGCAGCATCTTTCTGGCCTTGGACCCCCAGCTGGCAGCCCTCTGCCCCAGCGCCTACCAAGTCCCACTGCCGCACCTCAGCAGTCAGGGTCTCAAGCCACACCGATGACCCAGGGTCAAGGCCGCCAGTCCCGGCCAGTGGCAGGAGGCCCTGGGGCACCTCCGGCAGTCCGCCCTCCAGCCTCACCATCTCCACAGCGCCAGACCGGGACCCCACAGGCTACCCGTCAGGCATCTATCTCTGGTCCGGCTCCACCAAAAGGCTCCCCAGGAGCCCCTCCTGGAGGGCAGCAGCGCCAGGGCCCTCCCCAGAAACCCCCAGGCCCCGCTGGTCCCACTCGTCAGGCCAGCCAAGCAGGTCCAGGACCTCGCACTGGGCCACCCACCACACAGCAGCCTCGGCCCAGCGGCCCAGGTCCCGCTGGACGGCCCACCAAGCCACAGCTGGCCCAGAAACCCAGCCAGGATGTGCCGCCACCGGTCACTGCTGCTGCCGGGGGACCCCCGCACCCCCAGCTCAAGTAAGGGGACCTCTATAGCAGCCTTGGCCTTTGCTGCTCACAGAGGTTATTGGCCTCAGTAGGTCATCTCCAGATCCCAAGGAAAGCCAGGTTTCATCTGCCCGAGAAATCTTGCCAGACTGGGCCAACACTCCCCCCACCCCACCCCCCACCCCCGGTTTGTCTCAGTCCCAGCCGTTAAGGGAAGAATCCTAACATCTCCACTTCCAGTTCAGGTTCCTCCCTCCAGGCCCTGGGAAAGTCCCCCATTCCAGGCCTTTGGCCCAGCCCAGCAGCCTGTCTGACCCACTTCAGCACTTCCAGGCCCAACTGATCTCCCCAGTATCACCCTCCTCCCAACCATCCCTCAACTCCCTCAGGCCAACTTGCAGCTTTCCATCATTTCACTCTTTTTAGCCTCTCCTCAGACTTTCCCTAACAGTCTAAGTTCCTTTCTGGTCCATTACCAAATCCTTTTGGCACTTCAAATTCTCACAGATCATCATACCACTCTTTCTGCTTCTCCTGGTCCATTCTATCCCCTGGCCTTTGACTCAAAAGTTTTCTTTGCTCCACCTCAGAATATCTATGTTATGAGCCTGTCCTTGGCCCAGGCCCCTCCTAGACTTCTTACCTTTTGACTAGAAACTTCCCTCTCATCCTTCGTATCTAGAATTGGGTCAAGGACTTTTCCGATTAAACCCACACCATTATACCTCGGTCCAAAATCCCCTAGCTGACCCCCCACATCCCAGCTCCCTGGCCCCTGCTTTACTGCTCCTAGAGTTCTCCAATCCTTGAGAATCCATCAGGGTCCAGGCCCAGGCTTGGGGGTGGGAAGGTCACAGGCACAGCCCCAGGATCAGAGGGGCAGGGCTGGGGCTGGGCCTGGGGTAACATTGTGTTTCTCTCCCTTCCTCCCTTCCTTTTCCCCCTTCTTCCCATGCCTCCACCTTGTCTCTCTCTAGCAAATCCCAGTCTCTGACCAATGCCTTCAACCTTCCAGAACCAGCCCCGCCCAGGCCCAGCCTTAGCCAGGACGAGGTGAAAGCTGAGACCATCCGCAGCCTGAGGAAGTCTTTCGCCAGCCTCTTCTCCGACTGACACCCCACTCTGAGAACCCCTAAATCCCTAGACAACCCTCTCTGGGTCCTGAATCCATTTCTCACTTTTGGAATCTCCAAATCCCCTGACAACTCCTCTCCTGGTTTTCCAACATCCCCCTTCTCATTCCTCAAGATGCCTGTCCCTTGAGAAACCTGGTCCTAAATCCAGTTCTCACATTCAGGAATCCTCAAGTCCATTTAGAATCCTGCTCCTGGTCACTTCCAGATCTGTTCTAAAATCTCCAAATTCCTGATACCCCTAAAAGGTGATTTCCTTCCTGGAAGTTCCTCAATACCACAACATCATTTCTGGCCTAATCCATTGAATCCTCTCCTGGAGCTCCAAAATTCCTGGAAAACCCTATTCTACTCTTGGTCCTGAATCTCTCCAGCACACCTTTCTCCTAATCAAGTTTCCAATTCCTCAAGAAGCCTCTACCTTTAAGCCCCTTTCATAGATCATTTCTGGAGATCCACATCTTCAAATGCCACCTGCCATCTACCACTCAGTAGTCCCTTCAAGGACTTCCCTTCACCTCTTCCTCTCAACCCCATACAGCATAATGGAAGTTCCTTCCATTTCTAGGACCCCTCACTTCCCTCCTCCAGAACTCCACCCCCAATTTCCTGCCTCCAACAGCTGTCTTTAAATATGCAAACTCCACCCATCCTCTCAGAATCCTTTGCACAAGGAAAGCCAGTGGTCTCCCCACTCCCCCACCTTTGCCAGTGTCTGTGTCTGTGACTGACTTGGCCTTCTCTTGTGCCATGCTTGGCATATGTGGTCCTCATTTGTGCCGCCTGTGGTAATGCGTACAGTGACGGTGTTTGTGTGATTCGCACCTTCCTACAACCTCCACTCCTTGCCTGGACTTGCCCCACCCCTCAGCGGCTCTGAACCCCAAGAGAAGAGTCGGGAAGCAAAATAAACAAGCAAAGGCCCAGCAGAATTCTGTGCTTCTTGGTAAGGAGAGTCCTTGAATAGTGGGGGAGACAAAGGGGAATTTTCAAATCCATATAAATCCAGTGAAGACACATCAGGCAAAAACTTTAGAAAGAGGTTCTGAGTAGAATCGTTGCCATGAACCCCTGCCACTGAAGATGAAACAGCTCTCCAAATTAGAAATATCACCAAAGCCAAGAGGAAACCACGTTATAGAGTGAGCAGGGAATCTCAGTTTTGGAGGGTCCCCCAAATTTCCCAGGGTGTGGGATACTGCCTGAGGCAGTATCAAGGCAGAGGCAGAATAATGACTGGCTGGTAAGAAGGGGTGCCTTGGCATGGCAGGCTGAAATTAGCTCCCTGATGGCTGGGAGTGGGGCCTAAGGCACAAGGCGGGCTGCACTGAGAAGACAGGCAGGCAATTCATCAGGCTGGGTACGGTGCAAGGAGGGTTCGGAGGCACTCCGCTCAATCTTGGGGAGTGACCGCTGCAGTAGCTCGATCGTGGCCAAGATCTGGGAACAGGTGAAGATAAGGAAAGGTGTCCAGAGTCCCAGAGACACCTCCAACATCCCCAATTCCCAGCCTTCAACATGGTTCATATTCACATCCAACTCTATCCCTGTATCCTCTTCTATCTCATATGCAACCCCAAGGTATCCAGCCCGCCTACCCAGCCCACCTGGGGAAATAGGGGCCGCTCCTCTCGCTGGAACTTGAGGCAGTCAGACAGCAGGCGCCTCATGGCCTTGGGGCAATTACTGAAGATTTTGCTGAGGTCCGGAGACAGATAGCCACGGCCCACCATAAAGATGATCTGGGAGGGAGTGGGGGAATGAGTTGATTTGGGATTTGGGCTGGAAGGCCCAGAGAACTATGAATCTCAAGAGATATGGGAGGTGAATTTTGAGGGCCACAGAGGAATCTAGGTCCCCGAGGACTTGGGAGAGTTTCTGCTGCTGAAACAGAGGGATTTGAATGCAGGGTGTCAAAGATTGTAGGTGTGTACATCCTAGAATAGGAGTCCAGAGTTTATAGGGGCTTCAGAGCCTGGAAAATAATGAAACTCAAGGAAATGCAGAATATTGCTTCTTAGGGAAACTTCCATTTCTGTAAGGATTTGGAGTATGAATGACTATAAGTCTATATGGACTGTTAAGTACTCAAGGCTCAAATAAGTGGTATCTAGAGCTATAGAATCCTGGTATCTAAAAACATGGAAAGTTCTAGACCTTGAATTTGGAGAACTGTTGAGAATCTAAGATCTAAAGTGTTATAGAGGCTAGGGCCCCAAATCCTGGGTGACTATGGGTATTTGAGAAGCCACAGCAGGAGACTATAAATACTGAATGTATTTACACAGGGCTTCTGGATGTTTGGGTGTCTAGTGGCATTCTGAATATAGAGAGTCAAAGGAATCTGAATTTTAGGAGTTATGGCTCAGGGGTTTGTAGATGTAATGGCTGGGAGTGGGGAGTTAATATGAGACATCTAGGAGATTGACTCTAGGGCTCTTCATCCAGAAAATCCTAAGCTTATGAGGGAAACTATTAACATTACCAGTCTGTACAAAGGAGGAGACCTGGACTGTGACACCCTGAAAACTAAGAGTAAGTTGAGCTCACCTGGTCACGGCTGCCAATGTGGCTGTAGGGCAGTGAGCCAGTCATAAGCTCATACAGCACAACCCCGTAGGCATAGACATCTGACTGGAAGCTGTAGGGGTTCGGGTCCTGCATACGGATCACCTCAGCTGCCTTCAGTAGGCCAGACAGGGGAGGGGAACCATGAGAGTCAAAAAGTGGCTGGCCCACAGTACTAGATCATGCTTGTCACACAGAGGACAACCTAGAACTAACCATATGAGGTGAAACTTGGGCAGTCCAGATACCCATATCTGGCACAAGCATTCTCACTTTGCCCCACATGTCCCAATCCAGAAGTCCACATCTTCCATTGCTTCCCAGCTAGCCTGTCCCAACTTACCATCCATAACACCGACCCTGAGGGCTGCTCTAAGGGCTGGGCCCCACTCCAGCGTGTCTTTACCGTGGCCAGGCCAAAGTCACCAATCTTGACTGTGAGCCCCTCATGTAGGAAGATATCCAGCAAGGTCAAGGGCTATTACAGAGAATTGCAATTGCTATGCCTCTCACACTGACTGGGAGGGTCTCAAAACTCCTGTGCTGGTGACTCATATCTCTAACCAGAAGCCACCCCATTTCACACTGACTATCCACAATTAATGGACCCCACTTGGTCCCATTGTGATTCAAGACCAAAAAGCCACTTGAACAATACCTAAAGCTGTCTTATCTGGGACACGGACCATGAGCTCTCTAAAATGTCCTCCACAACTGCTATATCTCATATCCTGATAGTAATGTGAACCAACCATCTCCCAAACAAAGGTACTTCATTTAAAGACCCTTCATCAGCCATAAGCTCTGCTACCTGGGAAGAAACCATGGAATACAAACCCTTTTCACCTCCAGAATCTTACTCAAGAACCATCCCTCTAAGCTATCACCCTGATTAAAACCCATCCCAAATCCCAGCCAGGGAAAGGAAGATACTGTTGGACTTGAGATCTCGGTGGATGATGTTCTTGGCGTGGAGGTAGCTGTGGAGATGGAAGTGACAGTGAATTGGCTGGAGACTATTTCATCTCTCCCTCCCTCCTCCCCCACTCTCAAGATATGAGGCTTACTCCATGCCCTGGGCAGTCTGCCGGGCCACATCAATGAGCTGGACCATGTCAAAGCGTGTGTCAGCCACATGTAGGTGGTGGTAGAGGCTAGAACCTTCACACCATTGTGTGATAATAGCAAACCCTGGCCGGGTCATGAAACCCATGAACAGCAAAATGTTGACATGTCGTGTCTTCCTGTAGGCAGATAGAATAGGTTAGGGAAAAGGGTCAGAAAATAGAACAAGTGTCATATATTTACTCAGCAACAGAAAAAGCAATGTCAGCTGCCTTCTGCCATTCATTTTACCTTGTCTTTTAAGGATGCTCAGGGCCAGAATGTTGTCAAATCCCAATTTGTAAGATTTGGTGGACTGATTCTCTACTGGATCTGGAAGGAGGTGGATATCCTGACCTTCCTCAACAAAATTCTATTTTATTTTATTATTTGCTTCTGTTTTTGAAATAGGCTCTCATTCTGTACACCAAGCTGTCCTGGAGCTCCTTAACTAGCCTCAGCAAACCTCCTATCCCAACCTAAGCACTGGGATCATGGACACCCACACTCAGCAGTGGTTATTTTACAGATGACAAAATAAGAAGCTAATCTTTTTCTATACTGATAAACACAGAGTCCAACACATATGGAGGCATATGTGACATGGGAGGATGATAGACTATTAATCACTTTGAGAGGCTTAGAGGTAAAGAATCTGTAGCCTGGAACTATGTTATAACCCAAGTTCTTCTCCATCAGCTACTCATTGCACAACCTTTGAGAGACCTCTATAACCTCCTTGGTCCTCTTGTTCCCAAACTATACAACTGTTATCATTATAGCAGCTGCTTTATAAGGATGTCACAAAGGATAAGGAAACAGCCTGTACCAAGCTGAGCCAACAAAATTTTTGTAAAAATTTTGTAAAAATTCCAGTTTGGGGCTGGAGAGATGGCTCAGCGGTTAAGAGCACTGACTGCTCTTCCAGAGGACCCTGGTTCGATTCCCAGCACCCACATGGCAGCTAACAACTGTCTGTAGTTCCAGTTCCAGGCAAACACCAAGGCAAATAAATAAAGTTTAAAAAAAAAAAAATTCCAGTTTGTTTCTGAGTACCTGAGTCTACCTCACATAAACTGTCATGCACAAATCCTATGGCTAGAGTTTACGAGAAAACCACATTCTTTTATATAAGTTTAACCACAGGTAGAACAAACAAATGCAAACAACAGGGATGATACTTAGATCACAGAAGACAACAGAGTACCAGGCTATTTCCTTATTGTTTTGATATCTGAGATGGAACCCTAAGCTCTTCATATGCTATGCACATGCTCTACCACTAAGTTCTCTACACAAAGACTGTTTTTGGTTTTTGAAAGAGGGTTTTATGTATCTCAGGCCGACTTCAAATTCCTGATTCTCGTGTCTCAGCCTAGTAAGCACTAGGAGTGTGTACTACCACACAAAAGCATGCAGCTAAACATATGTAAAAACAAAACAAAATCAAAACATTTTTTCAGACAAGGTTTGACCACATACTCCCAGACTATTTGAACATTCTGTGTATTTTGTGCAATTGATGCACATGCATGTGGAGGCCAGAGATCAACCTAGTGTTTTCACGAGCTGTTCACTTTGTTTACTTATTTTATCACCTTGTTTTATGAGCAGAGGCTTTTTTTTCACTAGAACCTGGGGCTTGCCAATTAATCTATACTAGCTGGTTGATGAGCCTCTGAGATCCCCCATCTCTGCTTCTCTACTGCTGAGACTGTAAGCCTATGTTGCCATACCCAATCTTTTATGTGTATGCTAGAGATCAAACTCAGGTCTTCTTGTTTGTAATGTAAGTATTGAGTTAACACCCCAGCTCAAGTCTCAGACTGTTGATCTTCCTGCTTCATCTTCCTAAGTGCTGAGATTACAGGTATGTATCATCATTCTCAGCTCAACATGGGGATTTATGTGTTCACGTGTGGTGCATGTGTGTATGTGTGTGTGTGTGCCTGTGTGATAGGTATGTACAGGTGTTATGGACATACACAGCTCTTCACACACATGGAAGTCAGAGTTCTGTGTCAGATATATTCCTCAATCACTCTCCACATTGTTTTGTATGTAGCATACATACATGATTGTACGCATGTGCATGGATGTGAAGGCCAGATGTTAATTCTGGATATCTCCCTTGATTGCTCTTTACCTCACTTTTGGAACAGGATGTCTCACTAAACCTAGACCTTAGCAATTGGCTGGATTAGCTGGCTAGCAAGCCATAGTCTCTGTCTGCCCAGTATTGGGATTACAGAAGTGCACTCACCCAGATTTTTACTTTTTATGTGGATGCTTGGAATCCAAATTCCCAGTCAAATATGAAGACTCCTTTTTTGTGTCTGTACCTATGTATATAATGCCACATGTCATAGCGTACATGTGGAGGCCAGAGGACAACTTCCAAGAGTCAGTTCTCTCTTTCTACCTCATAGGTCCCAGGGACTAAACTCTGGTTGTCACATTTGCTGCTGAATTACCTCACCAGCCCAAAGATTTGTAATAGCGGTAAGCAAACGGATAAAACACAGAGTGCAAATTATTGCATATTCAAATCATCGAAATTTACAGAAATAAGATGAGATGAGAATAAAAGTTTTCTTATTGTGGCATCCATTTGTGTCCATTTGATACAGGGGGAAAACCCATGTAGGCATCCTCAGGATTATCAGAAATTATATATTCTTTTTTTTAAACACTTTTTTACTTTATTATTTTATTTATTTATTTGCCTTGGTGTTTGCCTGGAACTGGAACTACAGACAGTTGTGAGCTGCCATGTGGGTGCTGGGAATCGAACCTGGGTCCTCTGGAAGAGCAGATGGTGCTCTTAACCGCTGAGCCATCTCTCCAGCCCCAGAAATTATATATTCTTGATGGCAAGGAGTACAGCTTAGCAATAGAAGATACGTTTAGTATGGGTGATGCCCTGGGGTATACATACATGCCAAAAAAATCCAACTATATGGTCTTTCTTATATAAAACAGAGGCACTTATTACTATGCTACATAATAACTGTAATAGCTAAAAGGGTACCACCATGGCTTTCTCAGTGTGAATAAATTAATATACTGTTGACTATACCTTAATTATAGCATTTATAATAACTAAAAAGTTGGATTATGAATATTATTATAACATTTGCTCTTTGTATCAAAGCATTATTATAATTAACAATCCCAAAACACAATAAAGTAATTAGCATGAATGATTCAGCAAAAAGAAAAGGATGTGAGCACAACTGGAGCTATTTAATTACATAAAATCTTTTTCATGTATTAATGATCATGGGAATGGCCTTTGGTCAGATCCAGTTCATAGCCAGAAAATCGAAAGAAACATCATCATCACCACCACAGGTTCTCTGAACAGGCCCACTGCTCAAAGGGATAAGGGACATCTCTTAGAGAGAAACCAAGTCTAATTACGCTTCCAACATGGCGCAAATGTAGTAAACACCCAGAAAGTACCCCAGCAAGGCTTTTTTCCCAAAGAAACATTAAACACTGTCTGCCACCATCCTATCCCACATATACACATACCAACCTCACCTGAGCACTTGCATCTCATTCTTGAAGGCCTGAGCCTGTTCAGCAGTAGGTTGGGCCACCTTGAGCACTTTCACAGCTACATCGCCATGCCAACGCCCGCGAAACACAGTGCCAAAAGAGCCTGTCCCGATCCTCTTCAACAGCTGTACCTCACTGGGTGGCACCTCCCAGTAATAGCCCGAATCCCGGTACCCCAGGTTCTTCTGTGGGCCAGATGGGTAGCATCAGAAGGGCCTATCCACAACCTTTAGTCATGGCATTTAGCCTGTGGTGGCCCCCAAGGATTTTCTGTGGCATACCACTTTCTTCTTTTCATCTGCCAAGGACTTCCTTTCCCGTTGCTCTGAAGGTGACTTGGAATGTGGGGACTTCTTCCCCGAGGACACACTAGCTGGGCTAGGGCTGCCACGGGGGGCTCCATCACCACCTCTACCAGCAACTATGGTTGTACAGAATACTATGAGTGAAGGCAAATGGAGTGATGGGGCAGAGAGAGCTCAGGGTGCAGGCAGGGGTAGGGGATTCTCTCACCATCGGTGCTGAAGCTCTGAGCAGTGAACTGGAAGGAGGTGGGAGCAGTAGTCAAAGTAAGGATGTGGCAACAGTAATGTCTCAGAGCAATGCTCCATTGATCCCCACCATTGGCACCCACCTGCATAAGGCTGGAGTCCATGGGAGCTGTGGTGCTGACCATGTGGACGTTAGGAGTAGATGTGGAGCGGATGCGCTGCAGTGGGGGATTGGCAGGGGCAGGGAAGGAGAAGCGCTCCAAGTCACAGGGCTGGGTACAGGGGCTGACAGAGAAAAAGCTGTGAAATCAATGCAAAAGGAAGCAGAAAGCAAAGAAAGCCTAACCCTACCACCCTGAATGTGCATTTAGCTCATACATAGTACACATCTATTGGTCATACCAGTAATCATCTGTTCAAAAAACATTTACTGAGTGCCTCTTGTGTGCCAGATTCCAATTTAAACTGAGAAAATCAAACTGGATACTGTAAAAAAAAATCTCTTGCCCTTGTAGAGTTATTCTAGCAAAAGGTAGGACAATAAGAAACAAATATGCAATATGCCTGTTAGTGACAGACACAAAACGAAGAAAATAAAGGAGGTAGAAAGTGTTCCTGGGGGAGTCAGGAGTAGGTTCTCAGGAAAGGTGACATTGGGGACAAGGTCCAAAGGAGGGACAATGAAGAACAAAGATAGTTGGAGAAAGGGTAAGATATGATTTATTATTACATATCATCATAATGACATGTATTTTTCAAAAATGTTATTTATTTTATAATAATATACATTACCTATATTAAAATGGCCATGTTTTAAATATACATATTATGATATATAATACACATTGTACATATAAAGATTATACATATATCATGTTACAAAAACTTTTTGCTGGTTTTAGACATGCTCATGTACCTCAGGCTGGCCTTGAACTTGCTAATTAGTGGAGGGTGGCTTTGAACTATTGATCCTCTTGCCTCTACATCCCATAAACATTTTACACAAAAACATTTTTCTGTTCCTTTCACCATCCTGAGATTAAATTCATGGGTAATCAACACATATACACTTATAACTACAAATAATAATAATAATACATTAACCTTACTTTTTGTATATTATATAAAAACTAGATAGTATCATTTTATCAAACATAAGAGAACAAGAAAAGTACTTTCTTATACAATATGAATTTCAAAGAGAACAGACTCTTGGTGGTTATATTGAAAGAAATGAACAAACTAGCTATACATATATATATACATATATATATATAATTAATAAGAATTGTTATTTAATCTGTACCAGATTCTGCTCTAAACATTGCACATATCTCAGCTCTTAAGAATCCTCTGTGATAAAATACCATCCCCTCTTCCCAGATGAAAAAATTGAAACCCAGTCTGCCTGGGTGCCTTACCAATGGTCCCACAGTTCCATGACCTTACTCAGACTTGTAGGTGCTCAATAAGCATTTATGAAGTAAGCAAATGAATAAATCATCTTTCAGGGTCATCTGATCCTTTTCACACTGGCCCCCAGGCTTTCACCTAAGACATCCCTACCTGGGACCCTGGGGGGTTAGCAGCTCATTCATAGAGTGATTTGAGGGAACCTCCTGCTGCCTGGAGCCTCCAGACAAATCCTGGATGCTGTGGTAGAACCTTGAGGACATAAAGGTATAAAATAAGAAGGCAGTGAATATAGGTCAGCTGTGTGTAAGCCCGTGTATCTGGGTTTCTGTCCTCCCCATCCCTCAAGCCACCCCAGGCTAGGCTCACTGTCGGCGGTTGGTACTCATGTCAACGCAGACTGTGGGGACCTTGGAGGAACAATGCTGGTGGAACTTGTAGCCACAGGTTTGGCAGCGGAAGCCATGGAACAGAAACTTAAGGCAGAAATCACAGAAGGCCAAGCTGAAGAATGTCTTCCGAACCTGAAGCCACAAAGCAGGGACAGTTAAGGCCTGACTGAAAGCCCTCCCTGTCAACATTGTGGCCTCTCCACCACCTCTGTTGCACTTACAAAATTGTGCATGGTCAATGGCACATCTTCTAGGACCTCCACAATGAGCTCTTCACCATCCAGAGGTGCAATGGCTGTGTCCCAGGCAGTGACTGTCTTTCTTCTGCAAGAAGTATGGGAGAGAATCAATAGGAGGACTAGAGCCATGGAAAAAGGGAAGTTCCAAAAGTTCCTTTCAGCCTCATCCATGACCTACTCTCTGGCATGCTTAATTCTCACTAAGTTACTCACTATGGCACTGGATATATGGCTCAGCAGCTAAGAGTACTTGCTACTCTTGCAGAGTTCCCAGCACTCACATGGTAGCTCACAACCTCCAGTTCTGAGGGATCTAGAATCTCTGGTATTCATAGGTATAAGGAAAACATACAGTGTACACAACACACATACAGTCAAAACACGCACACACATAAAAAGGTTAAATTTCAAATGAAAAAAAATCACTATTCTCACTCTCATTTTATAGGTGAGGAAACAGGCTCAAGGAATAAAGTGATTTGCCCAAATGCTAGGATCACAGGCATGGCCACCATTCAGACTCAATCCATGATCTTAATCATGAGGTAAGAGGCAAATGAAGCCAAGTCTTACAAGTACTAAGCCAGCAGCTGAGAAAGAGGCTGATGAGAGACATTGAAACAACAGATAAAATGCAAAATATGAATTACATACAAAAGTTAAGGAACCAAAGAAGAAAGGAATAAAAAGAAAGCCAATGAAGACCAACTCCACAGTGCATGGGAAAAATGAGAAAAGAAGGAGCTGATGAGTTCAGAAAATTGTGAAAGAAGAAAACAGATAAACTCTGGAAGGTGACAGAGTGAGGACTTGGGGGCTTAGTTGCAGACTTTCCAGGTCAATGAATGAATGACGTGAAACAAAAAATGTTACCTGGGTTGCCATAACTGGTGGAAGACTCCAAGACAGAGAAGGACTAAGATGATACTGAAGAAAGGAGGTGTGTGGGGACCCAATGGATGGCATAGAGTTTTGATACTGACCCTTTGATCAGTCTGTAGACCACACAGCAATCTTGATTGAGACCCCGCACCTTGAGGGCCTTGTCCAAAGAGTCATAGACACTCATGCCATCCCGGACAGTCACCTATATGTGTATGTATATACAGTTCAGGATCTGCAGTACCCAATAAGTGCCCTAGCCAATTATTCCATCCCTCTGCGGTAGCCATTCCCTACCCCTTTTCACCCTTAAGACCCCAGACTTACAGTTAAGACCATCTGGAACCCATGGCAGTTTTGTCTCAGTGACTCACCACTGTGCGTTGCTTGTTAGGCAGGTACACTTTGACAGTGCCAACTGCCCGAGATGGCTCAGCCCCAACAGCAGGAGGGCCTCGTGGTTCCATGGAACCTGCTTTTGTCAAGATGGTTTGAGGTAGGACTGGGAAGGTGCCATAGGTCTCCTAGGAGAGGACAGAGGAAATATTCAGAGTTCTAGTAATGATAGCTTGAAAGTAGAGTGACAGAGGAAAAATAAAATTTCATCTCCAAGCTCCTATTGCTCCCTGCAGCTCAGTTTTCGTGAAACAGCCCAATAATGCTAACATCTGATGCTTACTCTTCTCTGCTCAGAATCTCCTATTGCTTATCTCACAATTGAGTGTCAAGATCTCAGACTCACTACAGTGAGGAGGCAGTGCCTGGAAGGCACAGTACACAAAACTCTTCTGGAGACTAATGGGTAAGTCAGTATGTACCGCACTAGATACATACACATAATGGTAATAAACAGGCTGCCCTGGCTTTTAATGGAGATCAGATAGTATAGTGAATGGAAAAATGGATGAATATCAGACCTTGTCTTCAATTTGGAGGAAAAGAAGCCTGAACCACGACCTTAAAAGGCATTGTGAGCATCCCAGAGTACTGAGCTGTAAGGCTGATGGTAGAATTAAAGGCACTGTCAGGTAGCTAATAGAGGTCATCAGACTCTGTGATGAATTCACAAAGAGGAGTCACTAGGGACTGTGAAAGGCAGAAAGATAAGAGACTGAATTACACATTGAGCCAAATGCAAATGGCAGTGATGGTTCACCAGAAAACACTGTTTTGTTTTGTTTTAAAAAAAAAAAAAGGAAAGAATACAATGTTATCTAGGTGAGGAAAATGCAGGTAAGGTTGGGGAAAAGGTTTTCAAAAACTCTCCCTGATCATTACTGAAGGGTAACAGATAGATTAGTGGTGTAAACGCACTGGGAAAATCATGAAAGGAGGCTGAGGTGAACTAGGGATAGTGGGGCAAACCTCAGGCTTTTCCTAAAAGGGTCAGGACATTAAGGACAATAAAGAACCATGGGAGAGAGCTGCATCGCCTGGACTTGGTGAGGAAATGTCATCAGACATTTGGAGATATTTGAGTTCATCTTGGAATCTCGCACCCAAGCCCCAGACCCCAGACCCCAAACCCCATCCAGCTGGGGCCTGCCCTCCGGGTTTCAGATTCTGCGCAGGTGCACTGCCACTCGCAGCGGGCGAAACCACAGCAGCCTGTCCACCGACTCTATTCACTCCCGCGGTAGATGATGGTCTCGCCCCGGGTCAAACCACTCCTTTGGTTCCGGGAAGGGGGTGTTGAGATTCAGACGGAAGCATCTTGGAGCTTAGCTTTCGGTCCGGACTTCTTGCCCAGGTCCGGTGGCAGCTCCAAAACCCAAACCCTACCGGGCCTGCCCTCACCTGTCACACCGCTATGACCACCACCGCCTCCATCTTGGGCCTGTCTTCTTGTTTCCTTTCACAGTCTGCCCCCACCGTTTCTCGGCATTTTGCTATTGGCTCTCCAGGACTCAGCCCTCCGTTCTTATTGGAGTAAAATTACGCCTGTCAACACAGGACCAGCGGAATGTGGGTCGTGTTCCGGATTAGGAGGGGTGGCCTCAAATGGTAGTCTCTAGGGCAAATTCGTCTGCCCGATGGGCGCGCAGGCGCAGTCAGGATGACAACTGTGGTTTAAGGACTTTAACCCTAACACTGCTACAGAATAAAGAAGCCTGTCCTTTTTTGGTATGTCAGGAGAATGACTCGATTTTAGTTTTATATTTTCTTATCATTGGGGGCTGATCTTATGGGTCTAAGAATACTAGCGAGAGAAACTCTTAAATGCAATTTGGAGCCACTACTGTAAGCACATTTTTAAGGACTTTTGTATGTCTTATTTTGACTATACTTAAAGTGGGACTCAAACTAACTGATGTTCAGTATTTACCAGCTCTAGGAGACTGTAGTCATAATTTTTGTTAAGTAGTGGAACCGTACTGGAGGTCTGGCTGTAGGGAGGGAGGCTTCCTCTAGGAAAGGAGTTGAGGAGGAATTTGAAAGACAGGCCACAGGTGGCTAAGAAAGGAATGTGGATCTGGAATACAACACTGTGGCAGCCATTTGTGGACATATTTTAGGATGAATATATTTTTTAATTGAATTTTCCCTGGCATCAAAATAAAAAAGGACACACACACATTCACATTCTTTTTCTTGGAACATTTCCTTCAGAAAACTTATTTCCTCTGTCCAGTTGAGATATATGTAAATCTTTTTTAAAAACCTAATATGGCTCTGGTGATGTAGCTCAGCCACAAAGCCCTGAGTTAAATCTGCAGCACCCTTTAAAAAAAGAGTAGTTTGGTCTCTTGCCAGTTTTACAACTACAGAAAAATTTCCTTAAGGGTCTTGAAACTACCTCTTTGAAGTGCAATATCCCATCTCCCTGACTGGTGGGAACTTCCTCTGTGTTTCTTGTTAGTCAGAAGATATGAGTCTTGGTTTTCCTTTGGATAAAGTAACAGATGGCCACCCTGACTACTAGATGAATTTAGAAGGAACCCTGTGCCCCAAATGGTGCTGTCACGTTTTCTTCCGAACAAGTTAGAGGTTATTTTGAGAACTTGTATGTAATGGATTGAGTCTGCTCCATAAAAGGATAAGATTTCTTTCTTTAAATTCTCTGTAAAAACATGACAAGAAATAATTTGAAAATTAAAAAGCAATGATGTAGCTCAGCAACATCATTTCTAAGTATTTCCTTTAGAGAAATAAAAACATATCCAAATGATATGCTAGTTAAGGATTTAAAATCAGCCTCGAAGGAAGAAAACATCTGTAATTTGTAACATTTGCCAGTTGTGGTATAAAGATTCCTACAGTGGCTATTTCAAACTACCCATGTGATATCACTGAACCAGAGTTAATAGAGACCCAAAATTGATAGTGGTTACCCAACCACAACATGCTACACATCCACAGTAAAACTTGTATACAAATGTTCAGATTAGCTTTATTCATATTAGCAAAAATAAAAATAGAAGTAAACAAAAAACTAGACACAGCCTAGGTATCCAACAAAAGAATTAACCAAGAACTCTGACAATGGTCGCATAACAAAATAACACTCAATAATCACCAAGAACTATAGAAAAGCATAGATGAATCTCTTGGACCTAAGGTTAAGGGAGAGAGACCAGACACAAAAGAGAAATACTATAGTATTCCACGGAATTCTAAACCAGGCAAACTAGTCTACAGTGAAAGAAATAAAGCTAGTTATCATCTTAGGGAAGAGTAGAAAGGGTGTTACAATGGTGTGGGTGTGGTCTGTCTTTGTCAAAATTTATGGTACAGTTTGGTTGCCAATGCAGGATGTTGTTGGGACATTTCAGGGAAATTGATGTCTTTCTTTCAAGACAGGATTAGTTCTTGCAGCAGTGGCTTAGTTCTTGCTCTTGCAAATGAGTTATTGGGCGCTAGGGAGATGGCTGAAGTTGGCAAACTGAAGACTTCACAAGCATGTGTGGCTTACTAAGGTACTTCCCAAATAAAAATAAACTAATCATGGTGATCTGTGTTTGTAATCCCAGTGAAGAAAGAGACAGCAAAATCCCTGGGACTAGCTTCCAGTAAGACTAGCTGAACCAGTGACTTCCAGGTCAATGAAAAGGCTCTGTCTCAACAAAGAAGGTAAAGTCTAGCAGTTAAAGGTGCCTGTGTTGGAATGGGCATGTTAGTGCATGCCTTTAATTTCAGCACTTGGGAGACAGAGGCAGGTAGATTTCTATGAGTTTGAGGCTAACTTGGTCTACAAACTGAGTTCTGGAACAGCCAAGACTGTTACTCAGAGAAACCCTGCCTT
Organism: Sigmodon hispidus; assembly: GCA_004025045.1. NCBI lineage: Eukaryota > Metazoa > Chordata > Mammalia > Rodentia > Cricetidae > Sigmodon > Sigmodon hispidus. Next base: position 124,146 of record PVIH01005386.1, read on the forward strand.
GAAAAACAAAAACAAAAACAAACAAACAAATAAAACAGTGCTTTTGTTGCAAATCAGGAAACCTGAGTTTGATCCTTGGCACCTACAAAAAGGTAGAAGTAAAAACTGACTCAACAAAAATGTCTTCTGACCTCTACATATATACTTGTGCAGCCTCCATTAAGCATAATCATGTTTATTACTAAATAAACAAAATGGGTGGCACCTGAAGAAGGATACCAGATGTTAACCTCCTGTTTTCATATACGTGAACACATATGTATACATGAACACTCATGAACTCTCACATATAAAATATAACATTGGATATATATATACACATTTGTGTGGATATGTGCATGCAAGTTCATGTGCATGTATGTGTGGAAGCCAAAGATTAGCCTATGGTGTCTCTCTCAATCCATCTCCACTTTATATTTTGGACACAGTCTCTCACTGCACCTGGAACTCACTTTATTGCTAGACTGGCTGGCCAATGAGCTCTAGGGTTCTGCCTATTTCTACCTTCTCAGCATTGGAATCACAAACATGCACTAATGCATCAGCTTTTACCCTCAGATCCTCGTGACTATATAGAAAGTGTTCTACTGAGCTATTTCCCAAGGCCCCAAAATGAACTATATAAAGTATCAGACCCTCTTAGTCCTCTCATATTTTTATTTTTTTAAAGATTTATTTATTTATTTATTTATTTATTTATTTA
>PVIH01005387.1:0-124879 GCA_004025045.1 Sigmodon hispidus
GTGTGAGGTGGGGAGGTGAAGGTGGTATGTGTGCGTGTGTGAGGTGGGGGAGGTGAAGGTGGTAGGTGTGCCTGTGAAGGGCGGAGGACTGTTTTACTCAGTCACTGTTCCCATTTTTTTGACACAAAGTTTTTCCCTCAACTTGAGCTCACCTATTCAGCAGTCTAGCTAGTCTATAAACCCTAGGGATCCACCCTCCTGTCTCTGCCTCCTCCGCTCTGGGATTATAAGCATGTAGCACAGAGCCTGACTTTGGACGTTGATGTTGGAGACACAAACTCTGGTCCTCCTGCTGTGTGGCAGGCACTGATTAACCAACTGAGTTGCCTCTGGCAGCTCCCAACCCATACCTTTAATCTTAGGTTTTTGAAGATTTGCTTAGGCAACAGAACTTTTTAATAATAATATGATTTAAAAGTAAGTACATGTGTTTAAACTTATATGGTGAACAAGCTTCCGGAAGGATTTGAAAGACACTAACATTTTCTTCTTGATCTTTTTACTGTTCTTTCCTTACGTCACAGTAGGAATTCAGATTAATTCCCTCATTATAAAGTAGAGGCTCCAGGCACAGTATAGGATATAAAGATCCAAAGATCCAGCTGGTTGGGAAAACAATGTCTGTGAATAAGGGCTGAATAAACGTCAGCTACTCTCGCTGTCTTGTGTATACTTAATGGGCAGAAGACTGGGTGCAAAGGCAGTGAGAAAGATAAGGATGGATTGTTATGTACTGAGCTTTGAGCAAATTGTGTGCCAGGTGACCAAGAGGGACTGGGATTATAGAGAGCAGCCACAGAAATGACTCTTGGTAGAGGGGATGAAAACACTGATTTCCCTAATGTAATCATTTCATGTCATATATTTACATTGAATTATACTATAGTCTATAAATACATACAAATGTATCAATAAAAAACTAAAAATTATAAAATTGTAGCAGGACAGCAAGTGACAATGTTTCTAGTTCAAGCCTGATGACCTGAGTTGAGTCCCTGTGGAAGGGAGAACCAGCCCCAGAAGCCGCCCTTTGACCCCACAGCGCCACGCTGCACATGCTCACACACAGTGTAAGAATACAAAAATGTAAGTGGTAGAAAGTAATCTAGTTGCTAACAAAAAACATTCATTGAGTTTCATGTTATGAAGGAGTAAATGGTGGTATATAAACTATCCTCATAAAGTTATTAAAATGTCCAGGATCTTTTTCTTTTTAAAGTTACACTTGCTGTGTAAACTGGACTGGCCTCCAGCTGGAAATGGTCTTGCCTCAGGCCCATAAGAGCTGGGTGATGAGTGGTGCAACCTTGCTTACCAACAGAGAGTGAAAACAATTCCAAATTACAGGAAATTCAAGACAAGAGTACCCACCCACTTTTGCACAGTATGTCATTATCACACAGCAGCCTACTTTGTTTTGACTTCACAGAATCCCTTCAATAAAAGTACATTTTTTTCTGCTTTCAAGATATATTTATTTTTGTATTTTATGTATATGCGTGTTTTATCTGCACACCAGAAGAGAGCATTGAATCCCATGAGACTATACTTACACAGTTGTGAGCTGCAATGAGTGTTTGGGAAATGAACTCAGGACTTCTAAAAGAGCAGCCAGTACTCTTAGCCACTGGGCCTTTTCTCCAGGCCCATATTTTTCTTGTTTTATCAACAGGAACATTAAGCTCATGCTTGTCTCAAGTTTGCATGTCTAGTAAATGGCAGCCCAGAAGCTTGAACTGCTACCTTCTGATTTCTGCAGTCTATGCAGGTTCAAATGTCGCTGCCTGATTACTGATATTTGTTAGTTTCTTGCGTAAAAGCAAGCACACGCTAACAAGGCCACGCATGGTGTTTATTTAAGAGAAAAGTCCCAGGCGGGTAAAGAGACAAAAGAGCAGAACAGAAGTCAGGGGACAGAGAAAAGGACCGAGCACGCGCTTGCAGCCGCTTTTAAGGGAAGGGGCGTGCAGGGGTATGCGTCATGGGTCCAGGGAGGTGCTTTATGGTATGCATCATGGGTGGGTCCAGCCATGGTCCAGGGAGGTGCTTCCGTACTCAGTGCTGCAGGGTTTACGTAGCCACGCCCAGGGGCATGCCCCAGTACAAGGTGCATCGCACCTGAGCCGAGGGGCTCAGCTAGGGAATGCCAGGAATCCTTACAGTATTTAGCAAGCTAAAGTGAGTAGGTGTTGAACAGTTATCCTGTTTGGCCAGTAAGGCTTCTCATTCAACACCTGTTCTGTCTTGGATATGCCTCGATAGTGGTCACGGGAGGGACTAGTCTGCTGACCATGACCCTCTACAGATACACACCAGCACTCCACAGTTTTGTTTTAGAGCTATGGCTATGGGGCTTTTCTGACCCTGTATGAGCTGAAGCTCATAAATGTCTGATAGAACTGGTAGTGTGGGCTTGGGTGAGTTACTTCCACTGCAAGCTAAAAGGGTTATCTGTAAAATAAAGAGCTGGAGTGGTTGAGTCCATCTCACTCTAGAAATATTTGACTTCAACACTTGTATACAGACAAGTCTTGGTGTGCACAAAAGTACCCTTTGCTCTTTGCACATGTGCATGCACACTTGCATGCTAGGCTGGCTTTGAAACAGAACCAGAGGTTTTAACTCTAGGAGTCAGATCAAGCCAAGCCTCCACCTCCAAGTCCTTCCATGTTTAATCTGTCTCCTGATTTTCCAGAGGAACAGCAGGCAGTACAGTCTCTGGGCAGGGTTCCTTCCACTCCACCCTGCTTTGTTATGACTGTTCAGAATTCCTAGAGGCAGTGGCATCATGCCTGTGCACTGGCATGGAGCTGAGTGCTGTCATGAGTCATCTCTTCACTGCCACCCAGACATGTGAATGATAGTCATTGTTTTACAGACAACCAAATTAGTGTTAAAAAAAAAAAAAAAAGAGTATTTGTGAGCCATCACAGCAGGTGAGATGCCTGTCTACTGCATCCTTTTCTGAGAATGTGTCCATGTCAGACTGGCCTGGAGTTTGAACTGTGCAGATGCTCGGGTTGAGAGGGTGGGAGGACACAGAGAATAGGCTGGAGAACATTTGTCGTGTTCTTCGGAGTTATGTCACTTATGAGGCATGTGGCCTTGGAATACCATTTCTGAGCCTTAGTTCTCTTGCCTGTAAAATTTTTATATTTTATGTGACAGTGTTTGAGAAATAAATGAGGTGAATAAGAAACCACAGGATTTTGTGCCTGGTGTGCCTTCTGGATGTGAGTGTGGGTAGCGCTCACTGGCGCCCTCCAGTAGCTGGCTTTCAGAGCTGGCTCCTGTGTAGTGGGTAGTGATCCTCCCTCCCTCCTTATGTGCTCTCGACACTAGAGTGGGGCTCGGCAATTGTAGGTGCTGATAGGTAAATCTTCCTGTAATTGTTGGAAGCAGCTTTTTGACCCAGTAATATTCCTAGTAATTAAATACATCCTCCCTATATTTCAGAAGTAGAGACTGTAACTACTAAATCTGGGTTGAAGCCAGGTGGCCATGAGTTCTCATCTCTGAACTATGAAATCCAGTCAGATTCTCTCAGTTCACCGAGGCTTGCAGGTTTCTGGGTTGATGAAGGTTGGAGTGCGATGTGCAGGTCTTTTAAAGGGAGACATTTACCTGGACCCAGCTGTCGAGGATTTCCTGGTCCTATGAGGCATCAACACAAGCACAAGAAAATCCTCTTGCAGGTCTCATAAAGCTTCCTTGATCAGAGAGCAACAACTGGCTAACTGACCTGACTGGAGCATTTATAAGTAGACACTCCTTATTATGTTTGTATTTACACTTCTGTAGTCAGGGTTGACCCTCAGAATTTGTCAGTGCCTAGCTCTAGTTTATCTATAACAGAGCTCTTAGGGTGTGACCAAAACCACATCGCCATGGCAGGAGACTTTGGCTCTGCTTCTGTGTGGGGCTGGGCTGGCTGCTCCTGAGCAGTTGAGGCAACTCACCTACTTTGGTGGGAACACAGGCACTAGACCAGGGTGGAAGGGGTCAGAGTTCAGCTTGATGAGGAAGTCAGTCTGGGGAAGGGCACCTGAGCAAAGGTCATCAGAGAGGGCAGGCAGGAAGGGGGACACAGTGGGAGACAGTGAGGCTTGTTTCTCTCTAGTATGGAGTTTGGCCCTAAAAATGATTGAGGACAGTTCAGGAGGAGCCAAAAAAAGTGATGTGTGGAAGTTGACCCACCACATACATGGTTATAGGCAGGTGATGGTGTGGGGAGACAGGTAGAAAGCCAGGAGGATCTGGGGTAGTAAGTTAGGACTGTTTCAGCCTGAGAAATGGGTAGGGGTGTGTTCTAAGGGCAGTTTTAATTCAGTGTATCTGCAAAATCTGGATATTTGTGATTGGTGTATATTGATTTGCAATTAAAAAAATCTGCAGTCTTTAAAAAATATTTTTAAAATGGACAAAAATGTTAGTAAGTAATGCTTTCCTTTCAGTTAAGAATGTCTCTGCACCACATCTGGCTATTATTGGCTTGAGTGTGCTATCAAAGTTCTTGTACTGGAGACCCCCCACCCACACATGCACACACATTGCAACAGTGTAGATAATTAGATCATGAGATTCTGTCTGGACAGATCAGTGCACTGTGGTTAAAATGAGTGAGCAGGCTTCTGAGCGTAGGGTCCTAATAAAGGGTGCCTTTAGCCCTTTCCTGCCCTGAGTTCTGCCCTTCTGCTTTCTGCCATCGAGTAAAGCACCAAGAACACCAGATGAGGCCCCTCCACTTTGGCCTTCTAGCCTCCAGATCTGTGAGCCAAATAAATTCCGGCTTATCACTTAGGCTAGGTCTCCTGGTATAGCAGCAGCGTATAGACTGTGGAATATTCCCAGTACTTCAGTCATCTGGGTTTGCTATTAGAGACACGGGTGTATGGTGTGACACTTAGCTATGATCCCTTTTGACCCCAGAATGCTGACAGAACTGAAGCTCTGCTGTCCTTGACACCTGCTTTTCATTTCATCTGTAAAGAACATCTGAGACCAAGCTTTTGTTTTGTGTTATTTTAGCCACGTTCAGTGACCTCGTGTACAACCTTTGTACATGATGGCTTGTGTTTGCAGTAGGCTCACTATCTGGTGATGGTGGATCTCAAACATTGTCTTAAGACTTCCTCCCATAAGAGGAGGTTTCTGAGCCAGGTGGTGGTGGCGGTGGCGGAGCACACCTTTAGTTTCAGCACTCAGGAGGCCAAGGCAGGTGGATCTCTCTGAATTCTAGGCTAGCCTTGTCTACAGAGCAAGTTCTTGGACAGTCAGGGCTACACAGAGAAATGCTGTCTGTCTAAGGTGGGAGGGGGGAAGAGGATGTTTCTGCTATTAGAGAGAGGTTAGCCTCCAGTAGCAATCCTACCACCTCAGCCTCCCAAGTGCTGAGATCAGGGACAGAAGTCACTTCCCTAACCATAAAATCAGGTTTCTTACATAACAGTGAAGACAGCTGTCTTTGTCTAAAGGAAGTGTGTGGCCCACATGAGTTCCACTTGCCCACAGTGTGGTGGCATTAGCATGCTCTGTAGTGACAGTCCTGGGAGACTTCGTCATACAAGCCCCGGCTGCCTTCTGTGCTGTACTGATGTTGAAATTGCAAATCCTGCCTCTGGGGCACAGTTACACTCTCCACAGATTGCAGAAATGAGCACGGCCCAGCCTTGTCTCTTTGGACTGGTAGTCCCTTGGTGCAGTGGAAGGAAGGTCCACCCTCCCAGGCACCTAGGCCACAGATAGGTGTAGTCCAGCTCTGCCATGTCTTGGCCCAGACGTCAGGCGGGGCACTTTACCTGCTCATCTGTAATTCCAGTCAGTGCCAGATGAGTCACAGATCTGTTTGGGTGGGGATTGTGACAATAAGGACACACTTAGCAAGTGCCTGTAGGGTAAGGTTGGCAAATGTGCTATGTCCCCCAGTGGGACTAGAAAGTCTGACAGGTGCTCCACAGGGACATGCCTAGGTACATGCACAGGTACCGTAAGGGAAGTGGAGACTGGAGAATGGCCTCGGCAGGTAATGAGGAGGACAGAAACCAATGTGGGGGGACTGGGCTCCTTAGGGTGGGACAGAAGCAAGGAAAGAAGCAGGACAGGGTGCCTAGAGCTTTTTCACAGGCAGCAGGAGAGGGTGCACATGCAGACTCCACACTGGGAGTCCCACCAGAATGGGTGGCAGTTAACCTCGGAGCCTCGGAGGCAGTTTCCAAGGCTGAACTGTTGCAAGAGGTCCTGTGTATAGAGGCGTGGAAAGAGACCACTTTCCTCAAGCACCAGAAGCTGGCAAGCAGCTAGGCAGAAATGTGGAGAGCTTGGAGCCATCTGAAGCAGGGGAGGTGCATGAAATTAGAGTGTTCATAGGCAGGTGCAGACACCAAGAAGACCAGGTGAAGAGCTGAGGGCGCAAACAGGCTCTCCTTGCTGACCTCACCCTTCAGTGCTGCTGGGTGAAGTGTGTGGGACACAGGGGCAGGGAGCTCTACAGAAGGCCTAATTATGGAGTTAATTATCTTTTATGAAGTGTCTGTGCCTGGAGCCCCAAAGTTCCAGTGTGAATCCTGGCTAGGCCACTACTTGTGTGGCGCACAAATGATGTATGTAGTCCCTGGCGCTTGAGTCTGTGTGTCTGTGGGATAGAGGAAGCAATGGGTGCCCGAGTCCACCGTTACACTGACTCAGTGACACAGAAGGGCTTGTGAATCAGTGAGTGCTGTGAGGAACACTGGGCCCTCTGCCTAGGCCTACTGCTGTGGGTCAGATGATTCTCTGAGATGCTAGCCCAAGGATGGCCAGGAAACTTCAAATATTTTATGTTCTATTGAAATTGTTAAGTAACTTTCTCCAGGTGTAGTGCCTCAACAGGCCCATTGACTTTAAGTATTGACTTCTTGGGATCCAGAGCCCATGGCCCCTTCTTCCCCACTCCTTTCCATGGGCAGGACCCTGGTCTAAAACCACACTGGGCCATTTTGATTGACCTGTTGACAGGTTTCTATTGTGGAAGGCCGTGGATTTGGAGTGGACGCTTGTGGATCTGGAACTAGTTAACGTCACCTTGCTTTCTGTGTCTCATCCTTTGTTGTGGGAAATGCCTCTGTCACCTTGTTGGGATGTTCAGCTCAGAACCAGCTTTGGTGCCTGCCCTGCTGAATTTCCTGAATTTGGCCTTCCTCAAATAAACTCTAACTGGCCTCTGGAATTTTCCTTTGAATTCAGTTGTGAGACTGACTGACTTGGCAGCTAGTAGAGGATTCTGAGGAATGAGAATAGCTCCCTTGTATTTAAATTGTACTGTCAATTTGCCCCCTACTTCCATAATCAGCTTTTGCCTTTTTAAACTTTAGTTACATTGGTGACCGACCATCTGTGGCTGGAAGGCCAGGGCCGCAGTTCTCTGCTCGGAGCTGCTGGGTTTGCTTTAAATCTTGACACTTCCCCTTTGGGTAATTCCCTTTGCTGTGGCCTTCCGGTGAGTTCCATGAGTGCCACAGACTCAAGCAGCTTGGGGAAGAAGCTCTTGAACTACATAGTTAGACTATGTCCCTTGTCTCAAAATGACAGGAGTTCCACACACAGGGAGCATCTCTAGCTTTGTTTTTGCCATTTTGAACACAGGGCCTTTCACATGTTGAGCAAACACTACCCCAAACTACATCTGAAGCAGGGGCTCCCCCAGATGGCTTCAAACTCTGCTTCTCCTACTTCCTGTTTCTCCCCTTCCCAGTGGTAAATGAGGTTCTAGGCCTCATTGACTTAGCTCCTGCCCGTGTGTGGATTGGTCCTGTTCTTTCTGTCCGGCCTGGTCATCTCTGCTGAGTTCATGTAATGCACACACAGCATTGGCTTCCTCTGGGCAGCACACTGTCGGGGTGGTGAGTCACAGGAGCTTTGTTGGAAGTTGCAGGCAGCCATGGGACTGTCACATGGGGAGTATGAGTGGCTCTTGACACATCTTTTTATAAGAAATCTTAACAAGCTAATGTTGCCTAGGTGATCATTCCTAAAGTTAGCAAGTGCAGTCCTTAGCCTGCAAGGACAGTGTCCAGTCTGTCACCCACTTTTAGGTAAGATTAGTGATATTTATGGTTTTGTTCTATAGGTTACTTTTGAAGTACCAATATTAGTGAACCTAAATATATGTAGAAGTATTCTTTTGGTTGATTAATTTTTCTGTGCAAACACTAAAAAACCAGTGTTTTTTAATCACCAACTTTCTGAGTGCTATGTGGATTCTGAGTGCTATGTGTGAGTTCTCTCCGAACTCTGAGGGGGTCTGTATCCTGTATAGAGTCCTCTCCCAAATCTGAGGGGGACTGTATCCTGTATAGAGTCTTCTCCCAAATCTGAGGGGATCTGTATCCTGTAAAGAATTCCATACCAGCATTGCTGACTCGACAAAGCCATTTGGGGTATTACACCTGGTTGCTTTTTTAAAGATATTGTTTCTTAGTGTGTGTGTGTGTGTGTGTGTGTGTGTGTGTGTGTGTGTGCCTGAAAATTAGAAGTGGGGGTCAGCTATCATGGAGCTGGGTTCAGGTGATCTTCTGTAAGAGAAGGCATCAGCACTCTTAACCCCTGAGCTGCCTCTCCAGCCCCATGGCCTGGGTATTTTGTGTTGTTAGTTTGTGAGACAGGGTTGGCCGGGTAATTAGCTGGTCTTTACTATGCAACCCAGGCTGGCTTTGAACTGTCTCAACCTCACAAATGCAGATTGCTGGCTTAAGACCTCCCCCCATGCCTGGCTTGTTTTTTCTTTTTAATATTTCTTGACAAGAATCATTGCCAAGCATAACAAGAATCTGTTACTTCATTTTTTTATGTATTATTGAGAGCTGAGCTAGCTCCTTTTGATAAACTGGTTTTTCCATGTTGACTTTCTGTAGGTGTTTTCACAGTCCTGTATTTGGTATGGAGAGTGTGGAATTGCAATGGGAGATAAAAGGTACAACTGTGAATATGCTGGTCCACCAAAACCCTTACCAAAGGTCGGATATGACTTGGTGCAGGTAAGTGTGCTGTTTTGAGAGCACCAGGCAACCAGCCGTGTGCAATATATGTGCAGTGGAATGGTACTGGGGGATGCTGGGGCCAGAGTAAAAATCTTTTTCTTTTTTTTTTTTTTTTGATTTGTGTGTGTTCATGTGCCTTTATATACAGGGGCCCTGGAGTTAGGGAGGGTATTGCATCTCCTGAGACTGGAGTTGTAGGCAGTTGTGAACTACCGTGCTGGGAAACTGAACTGAGTTCTCCGTAGGATCAATAGTCACTCTTAACTGCTGAGCTGTTGGAGGCTCCAGCCTGTACCCCATGGCAGAGCCAATAAAACGGCTCCAGGCTTATCTTCCAGGTGCTGACTTTGTAAGTCTCCTAGAGTATCCAAATAGCAAGTTACTGTTTAGAGCTGACCTTGGTACCTCAGATGCTAGTCTTTAGGACTTCTGCAAAATGTATTAGAAAGTTAGTTTGGTTGGTTGTTTGTTTTGTTCCTACGTTTCAAGGATTGCTTAGACTCTGCCATTAAGAGGGTAGGACTTCTCTTCCCCTGTCTTGATTCCTCTGTTCCTCTCCCAGCCTGTGAGTTCTGGCTGCTTCCCCAGGACTCTGCTCTTTGTTAGGGTGATTCTTAGGGCCGTTAGGAAAAAAAATACTGTGAAATATCAGCTGAAGACCAGCTTTGGAGACTTAAATAATTCAGCATGGCACCAGATCTAAACACCTTTATTTATTTCTTAAGAATTAGAACAGTTTTGACTGTCCATGAGTGGTGAGTGGATGAAGCACCACTGTGGCTGACCTTGAATAGTCCACCTTGTAAGGCAAAGCAGTAAAATAAAAGAAAACTAAATGGAATTGTCTCTACAGTTTCTTGTGAATCCCCACTTTCTGGCCTTTTAATGGGTCCGGCAGAACTGTGTGAACAACATGAATGAAGGTGCACTGCCCGTACTGACTGCTCAGAACCTCTCTTCCTTCACAGGAACTCTGTCCGGGATTCTTCTTCGGTAATGTCAGTCTCTGCTGTGATGTTGAACAGCTTCAGACACTGAAGAACAATCTGCAGCTGCCCCTGCAGTTTCTGTCCAGGTAGGTTGGCTGTGGACAGGCAGCCGCTGGGCTGGCTCCTGACCGCAGCAGCACTCTGCAGTTGCAGAGTTTGCTCTCCTGTCCTCCTTGTGGGCGCGCGCTCTCGGCCTGTAAGGAGCAGAAGTCACATGGCTCACTTAGCTCTCCTCTACTTGCATTCAGAGTTGAGATGTGTTTCCTTTGAGGTGTCTTGGCCTTTAAGGGGAATTGCACAGGGGCCTGTGGCCTTTCAGAGTGCAGCTTCTGTCTGTGGTGGCAAAGAGTGGTCCCTGGTGTCCTGCTCAGGGCCCTGGTCCTTCATCTGTGGTTCCCGGGTTGTTTCTCACTCATGGCCACCCTGCTTTGCCTGCTGTTCTTTTGTAAGCTTTTATTGCAGTTATTTACTTTATTGCGGTGCATGTGCACATGGATGTTAGAGGACAGCTTGTCTTGTTGGGATTGCTTCTCTCCTTTCATCCTGTGGGTCCTGAGGATCAGACTCAGCTCATCCAGCTTGGTGGCATCTCGCTGGCCTGTCATTCTCATGCATCTCTGCTGAAACATTGTGCTAGCATTGCTCCTAAGTAAACCTGGCTCACATCAGGTTAAACTGTTCTAGTGTTGTTTGTGGTACAAGAAGACTGCATAGTAGGTGTTCCTTAAGCCTATCTGGCGGTTTCAAATGTACAAAAGAACATGTTGGTGTTCTTTAAAGTAGCAGATGTTGGTGCCTGTAAATTACCCGGACTTTAGCACACTTGATGGAGGCGAGGAGGGAGATGACAAGGGGAAGGTGCTCTCTGTGGAGACCGCACCCTGCTTCAGCTCAGAGAAGTGGGCAGGCAATACAGAGCAGAAACCATTGCTAAATTGTTCTTCCCAGGTATGTATCATAGACTAGCAGTAGGTCATAAATGAAGATCTATCTACTTAGGCCACTCTAGGCTTCTGGACATTGTGGAGCCAGATCAGTATTTGTCCTTAGTCCAAGCACATTTATTTAGTGTCCACTCTAACTGATGGCTTAGCATCCACTAGTTAGGGCCTCATCTCATCAGGGGATCAGGCTCGCATTATACTAACAAGAGAAACGAAGTAATGTGGAGTTTTTGAAACTGTTGAGATAGATGATCGGTGATTAAATGAAGGAGATTTGTCATTCAGTGGGCAGCAGTGCATCCTGGGAATGATTCTTGTTGGAGTGGTGCAGTTGTGCTCTGTGATTTTTGTCATTGTTTGCTGTATTCTGGGACTTGAGCTACTATCATTAAAACAATCTCTTCAAAGTATTTGTTTTAAAATCCTTCTAATGGGGCCTGCAGAGATAGCGGGGAAGTTATCACATACTGCTCATTCAGATGACCCTAGTAACAGCCGCAGTCTGACAAGGAGCCTCTGCACCTCTGTGTTCGTTCATCCTTCTCCCATCATCCTCATCAGTGGAACTGGATTAGACTAGATGCTAATCTAAGTTGCCCCTGTTTCTGGAACTCCATGGAACAGTGAGGTAACTGTGGACCAAAGTGGAGAGGGAACTCTTTTGCCACATAAACAAGTCAACATTAGGGGCTTGACTGTGACCTGAAGGACAGCAGTCAGCTGTGTGGTCTTTGTGGAAATCCAAGTGTTGCTACAGTGCATGCTACAGGCACAGCCATGATGCTTCTCTGTTTATCTGAAGTCATAAAACATAATTTCCTTTTTCTTTAGATGTCCATCATGTTTTTATAACCTAATGACCCTGTTTTGTGAGCTAACGTGTAGCCCTCACCAGAGTCAGTTTCTGAATGTGACAGCAACTAGAAAGTATGTTGATCCTAAGACACAGGAGAATAAAACAGATATAATGGAATTAGAGTACTATATCGGACAGAGCTTTGCAGTTGGTAAGTAAAAATAATTACTCCTTTTAAAAAGCTGGGCTCGGGGCACTGTGTTGGCCTATGTACTTTGTGTTGTAATCCTGGCAAGTGGAAAGTTACAGCTGTTCATACATTGGTCATTGTTTTGCTGTATTCTGGGACTTTAGCTACAACTATTAAAACAATCAATCTCTTTAAATTATTTACTTTAAAGTTCTTCTAATTTGGGGGCTGGAGAAGATAAAGATGGCTCAGCGGTTAGGAGTATATGCTGCTCTTTCAGAGGACTGTAGTCACGTCCCAGCACCATATCAGGTGACTTATAACTGGAGTTACAGTCTTTCTAACTCTAACTCCAAAGGGGTCTGGCCCCTATGGGCACCTGCACTTCTGTACATATACCCACGTACTGCTACACTCACATGTAATTAAGAATAACAAAAGTCTTGGGGCTTGGCCCTTAAGAGTACTGACTGCTCCCAGAGGATCTGGGTTCCATTCCCAGTACCCAGTATAGTGGCTTACAACCATCTGGAATCCTAGTCAGGAGGGGAGGGTCCACTGTCCTCTCGGCTTATACCCTTCTTCTAACCTCGGCAGGTACTGGGCACATGTGTGACACATAGACATGCATACAGGCAAAATACCTATACACATAAAGGAAAATACAGTCTCCAGAAAGTAGCAAAACTATTTTCAAAATCTTTGTTGTTTTAAGTTATCATGTGGAAATTTTTCAGTTTATGCTTGTTTACTTGTTTACATTTTAGTAACTGTCCCAACATTGATTCAGTCAGACGTGACCTGTTTTAACCTCAAGAGACAGTAGGAAGATAAAAATAGATGTCAGCAGAGAAGGATTTTGGTTCTGAGGAAACCAATCACCAAAAGGAACATAAGCAGTTATAGTATGAAGAGTACCCCATACAGCATGAGGAGTGCCACCCAACAGCCACTGGAGATCATGGAGTCACGAGAAAGAGATCCATCTGCTTGCTAGAAATTACTGAAATGAAAACATTCTGAACAGAATGAAATACTACAGCAAAGGAATGAACAAATTACAAATAGAAGCAATTGGATCTTAAGACAGAATAGTCATTGAAATGGGCTTAAACATAGCAAAGTAGATCCAGCTGAACAAGCAGTGTCTAGGAGCAGTTTAAAAGCAGTAGGATCCACCCGCACCTCTCCATAGCCCCACAGACATCTGTTCACTGCTGCCCTGTTCATACCAGTAAGGAATTGGAGCCAGAATGATATCCATCAACTGTGGTGGGACTGTTCTCTGTATCATCCTGTAAATACAGAAGCTGTGTTGGCCTGTGTCTCTCCTCTGATTCCTCCACCCACTTCTACAGTGCTGTACACAGGTCAGACAGCCACACACACACACACACACACACACACACACACACACACACACACACGAGAGAGAGAGAGAGAGAGAGAGAGAGAGAGAGAGAGAGAGAGAGAGAGAGAGAGAGAGAATTTTTAAATGCTTAATTGGGAAAAGGTCCCATTCACAAAAGTGACAAAAATGACAGAGGAAGCAGCTTCCAAGTGATGTGCTATAGAACGAGAGTATTTGGCTAGAAACAGAAGTGTATGTGGGGATTTGATAAATAACAGCCGTATCATTATAAATCATTAAGAGAAGGGAGAGATTGTTGATAAATGGGACAATAAAACTTATATTCATCTATTTTTTTGGTATAAACAGTTGTACTTATCTTAGAATTTTGTAGGTTAGCATAAGATTTTTTATGACTTTAAGGTAAGAAAATATTTCTAGACAAGAGAATAAAGGCACAAACCAAAAGTAGTTAGTGTCCAGAACAATCCATGAAATACAGAGTGAAGCAGTGTTTCACTTTTCATGCCTTATCAGATTGGCACAGTTAAGTGATGAGGTCCAGCTGTTTATGAGGACATGGACAATAGGGATGTCAGTAGACTGCCCCCATTGCTGCTGCACATGTTTGAAATCATTTGAAAAACAATTTCACAATACCCAGTGGAGCTGAGGATCAGTACACCTTTACCTCAAAGATTCTGTGTGCCAGAATGCTCCCTACAGAAACCATGAGAGAGAATGTCATTGATGTAAAAATGTGGAAACATCTAGAGAATGAAAGACAAGGCATGGAGAAATGGCTGTTCTTCCAGATATCCTGAGTTCATTTCCCAGCACCCATATGGTGGCTCACTGCCATTTGTAATGAGATCTGGTGTCTTCTTCTGGTGTGCAGGCCTACATGCAGACAGAACACTATATATAATAAATAAATAAATCTTAAAGAAAAAACTCTTTACTAAAGTAAACAATGTGAATTTAAAAATCGCCAGAAAATCTGAACAGATACTTCCCCAGTATGTGAGGATGTATGAAAAGATGCGCAAAGACCTGTTACTAGGGAAGTTCAAACAAACATAAATATGGGAGATGCTAGGAGGGCACAGTGGGGGAACTGCAGCCATCCTGAGTGGATGTCTTAAATAGTACAAGCATGTTGGAAGCTGGTTTGGTTTCTTGTGAGACTGAATTTGTTTATTTGGGAGTGTGTGTAGTGGGGTTGTGGGTCTGTCTGTCTGAGACACTCAGTATATCAGGAAGGTTGGCTTTGAACCCTTTCTCCTCCTGACTCCTTGAATCAGGCACTAACAAGCCTGGCTTCAGGCTGTTTTGTGGTTTGGTTTGTTTTTAAAGCCATACCCTAGACTTAGCTTGTTTGTGTTGTTTTAAAACAGAACAACACACAGAATACTGGGTTACGTTGTGTCATTTTTTTCTTAGCTACATAAAGCATATTTTGACCATATTTGCATCCTTAGTGTATTCAATTTAAGCTTAGCTTCAAACTATTAAGCTCCACAGGCAAATTTCTTGAAACAAAGGGGAGTGTGGCAGCACCTGCCTGTGATCCTCACACTGCAGGCCAGTGTTCTCAACCTTCCTAATGCTTCGGCCCTGTGACAGTTTCTCGTGCTGTGCTGATCCCCAACCATGACATTATTTTATTGTTACTTCATAACTGTAATTTTGCTACTGTTGGGGATTGTAGTGTAAATATCTGATATGTGACCCTCCCCAGGGGTCTCGGCCCACAGATTGAGAACCACTGCTTTAGAGGCTGAGACAGAATTGAGAACTTCAAACAAAACTCCCGAGTCCTCACACACAATGAAAATGTTCCTCTCGTGTCAGGAGCCCCTCTACAGTGTGGGTGGGATTTCTCAAAGCTGTTGGGAGAACAGTTGGAAGGCTCTTTCCCTCTCCTGTTCACTTGAGGCAGGCCTCCATGCTGTCTAGTCTAATGGGTCAGGTTAGACAGTCCCCTTCCCTCCGCTCTTGCAGTGTCGCAGGTTTTCACCACTGGCTGCTGTGTAGTCACAGTGCATCTGAAGCCTTGTGCTCTATTCACGGGGCCTTCGCCTAGATCCTGAGTGGAGAATTAAAGCAAACGTAATGTCTCTTTTTCCTTGGAATTCCTCATCTAGCAATGTACAATGCCTGCCGTGATGTGGAGGCCCCATCAAGTAATGAGAAGGCCTTAGGTCTCCTGTGCGGAAGGGACGCCAGTGCCTGTAATGCCAGCAACTGGATTGAGTACATGTTCAATAAAGACAATGGACAGGCGCCATTTACCATCACTCCCATTTTTTCAGGTAGGATGGTAGCTCTCACATTTGCTGCAGTTATGATTTTGCTTTAAGCCCCAGGAATCAATCAGCTATAGACAGATAAATTCAGAGAGATAGTAGAACGTCCTGCATGGCTCACTCAGGAGGGCTGGGTGAGAAAAGAATTGCTTTTGGGGATTGAAAATGTAACTGAAAGAATGAACAATGTGCATTTGTGCATGGTTCATATCTCCTAAAGGCCAAGAAGAATTTGCTGTGTTACTTGCCCAGCTGCTCACTGTGGAAGCCAGACACTGAGGATCCACTTATGTGATTGTTACCCTAGAAGATCAGGGCACATGCTGTGCACTGGGCTGTGGACTTCAGAGCATATTATAAGGGATGTAACTTATTTGAGAATGCTTGCTTATGAGCCTTCAGACTCCAGCATAGAACCAGGAGTGACACTCAGGAGCCAGAGGCAGAAGAACCGCAAGTTCAGGGTCAGATGCAGCTACACATACTCCAGGCTAGCTTGGCCTGTGTAAGAACCTGTCAGTGTCCACCCCATCCTATCCACCCAACACCCAGACAGAGCATCAAAGCAAAGTGAGTGGTCACACCACAGCCCTTCCATTCTTAGTCTTAAGTTGTATCACACTGTACTCCTGGCTGCTTTCCATTGGGTTTAAACTTAAAACGTGTTCTCATGAGGTCCTAATTCAGCATAATTTCTTCTTGTAGATCTTCCAATCCTTGGGATGGAGCCCATGAGAAATGCCACTAAAGGCTGCAATGAGTCTGTAGATGAAGTCACAGGGCCCTGTAGCTGTCAGGACTGCTCCATGGTCTGTGGCCCCAAACCCCAGCCTCCACCGCCTCCAGTACCCTGGAGAATCTTGGGCTTGGATGCTATGTATGTCATCATGTGGATCACCTACATGACCTTTCTGTTTGTATTTTTGGGAGGACTTTTGGCGGTGTGGTGCCACAGGTAAGCCGGTTGGTTTGTTTTATCCTTCAAGACAAGAGCAAAATTGCCCACATGGGACCTTTAGCTCATAGTTGACATTAGTTAATCAAGACAGGAAGTAAATACCTATGTGGATACCATCCCTGGTTGGCTTATGCCCTGCAGATAGTAAATAGTCAGGTTTTGTTTAGATATTTAAACATCTGAAGTTATTTTTACTGATATATTCACGGTTAGAGTAGGGTTAGATTTAAGACACCTTACAGTCACCCAGGGAATCTGTAAGCCATGCCTGATCAAACTCTAGTTACATGCAATACTACAGTCCTTTTCTATATTTGCATCTTATTTTAAAACAGTATATTTGTGTGTATTCATATGCATACACACAGGTGTACATGTGGGTATACAAGGATTAGTTTTGCTCAGTTACCCTCTGCTTTGCTTTTTTTGGAACAAGGTCTCTCATGGTATAAGCAGACTTTTTTTTCCTACTAGCAGCTCCCAAATAAACACACTGAGGCTTATATTAATTAATTGTAAATGCTCAGCCAATAGCTCAGGCTTGTTACTAGCTCTTACATTTAAGTTAACCCATATTTCTTATCTATACTTTTCAACATAGCTTGGTACCTTTTCTCAGTATGGCATGCCCATCTTACTGCTTGATGGAGACTCCCTAGCTCTGCCCTTCTTTCTCCCAGCATTCTGTCTGGCTTTCCCGCCTAACTTTAATCCTGTTCAGTTATTGGCTGGTGAGCTTCCATATTAAACCAATCTAAGTGACAAATCTTCACAATGTACAAAAGGATTGTTACACAGCATCATGGCTTAGAGCTTACCAGTTGTGGAGGCTGGCTGGCCAGCAAGCCCCAGGGATCCACCTATCCTTGCCTCCTAGTGCTGGAGGTGTGTGCCACCATGCCTGGCTTTTTACATGTATTCTTGCGATCTAACTCAGGTCCTCATGATTCCATGGCAGGTACTTTGCAGTCTAAAACTATTTACTTAACCCAAAACAATGCATTTTTAGTAATTTTATTGTGAAATAGTTTTAGATTCACCAAAAGGGTGCAGCAATAGCAAGATTTATATTCTAAACTTTCTGTAACAAACATTACAGTTTATAAAACTCATAGGCAATGTTCAGAATCCAAAAATAGAATTATCATAATGTTCTTAGCTAAACTACAGACTTTTTTAGATCTCACCAGTGTTGATGAGTTCATGCCCACTGTTTGCCTCCAGGGTTCTTCAGTGCATTCATTTTTTTAGTTTTATTAATTTTCTCCATTCCGGGGCACTCTTGGTAGGTATTGCTCATGGCTTTCCATTGCCAGCATGCAGTGCTTGCTTGGCATTGTGTTGAGTTTTATGTGGATAGGAGCATGGCAGATGAGCTCACATTTCTCATTGCACCTCAGCAGGGGGTCTGGTATTAATGGGTTTCATTGCCAGTGTGGGTTGTCCGGATTACATAGTTATGTATTAGTATGAATAGTTGTGGTGAGGCTGATGGGTCCCTCCTGTGCTGTTGTAACCCCCGCTTGGGACTGAGAGTTTCTGAGGGCGGGGGAGCTACCTGAAGACTACCAATGCTGTTTCTCCTCAAGCAGCCCTTGCTGTCCACTGGTGTCTGCCCCACGTGGTCATAGTTACCCCCTCCATCCCTTGTCATTTACTAATTGGACACTTTGCTCACTTACTCAGTGTGCCTTTTAGATTTATCCTTTCTGTGGACTGAATCCAATACTGGGCACTGGAGTTGCCTTTCATTAGCTCCTATGTTCTTCTGACATGTTCCCATCTCCAGGCTCACCAGTTACTTTCCCTCCCCTGCCCTGGAATAACCCTCCTTTTCAAGGAGTTTCTGGTCCCTTTTGTTAGGGACTGGTATGGTCTGGACACTAGGAGTGCTTATTACTACTGGAAATAACTTTTAAAGGACCTAAAAGTGACACTTGTGGATTCCAATATGAAATTACCTCCCTCAGTCTTCTCTGAGGCCGATGAGCCCAGACTGGCCAGGTTGACAATGACAGGGACCTGAGAGGAAGTGAGCTTTGCATTGTAATCACCTCCATGCTTCTGTTCCAGAAGGCGGTATTTTGTGTCTGAATATACTCCCATTGATAGCAATATAGCCTTCTCTGTGAACACCAGTGACAAAGGTAAGCATGTGTGGAGGTTAGGGGATGGGATATGAAAGCCTTGCTCATTATGTGAAGCAGTATACAATTGCTGATGATACAGCCTCAGTGAAGGCGTATGCAGCCTTGCCTCTGGCTCAGAGTAGGCATCGGTGTGGTTCCTCAGAACCAAGTAATTAATAACAATGACATAATTATGGACTGAGGGAAGAGCCACAGAAGCTCTGAGGACAGAGTTGAGTGGAGCAAAGTGACTAGAGGGTCACTTTGAGTAGCCTGAACAGCCCAGGAGAAGGGCTTCACTGAGAGGCAGCAGAGGCTGTGGGGATGGTGAGCATGGAGCAGGTGTGGACTGGATTTCCAGCACCCACTGTAGCAGTTGATACTTTTCTTGTCCCCATCTGTGGGAATAGCTTCACCAGCAACTTCTTCTCTTCCCTCACTCTTCCAGGGGAGGCCTCATGCTGTGACCCACTTGGTGCAGCATTCGATGACTGTCTGAGGCGCATGTTCACAAAGTGGGGTGCTTTCTGTGTCCGGAATCCCACCTGCATCATTTTCTTCTCATTGGTCTTCATTGCTGCATGTTCTTGTGGGCTGGTATTTGTCCGGGTCACCACCAATCCTGTGGAGCTCTGGTCAGCTCCTCACAGTAAGGCCCGCTTGGAGAAGGAATACTTTGATAAGCACTTCGGGCCTTTCTTTCGCACGGAGCAGCTTATTATCCAGGCCCCCAGCACCAGTGTCCATATCTATGAACCGTACCCGTCAGGGTCCGACGTGCCCTTTGGGCCTCCACTGAACAAAGAGATTCTGCACCAGGTGAGGTGGCATTAGCAGCCACTGTTTGTCCGTGGAGCACTTGTCCTGTTTCCTTTTTGTTGCTGTGTTGTGAACACCCTGACCCAGAACCACATGGGGAAGAAAGGAAAGCCTTACATGGCCTGCAGTTTCTGATCACATGGTCATCACTGAGGGACAGCCTGCTTGCTGTTCCACAGTATTACTTCTGGTCAAACAACTTATTTCACAGGAAAAAAAAAGAAGTGCAGCAGGAACCACAGAGGATGCTACTTGCTGGCTGTCAGGCAGGCTCATGCTCAGCTAGCTTTCTTATTATACAATTTAGGCTGACCTGCTTAGGAAATGGTGCTGCCCATAGTGAGCTGGGCCATCCTGTACCACTTAACAATTAAAGACAGTCCCTGCTGTATGTGCATTCTGATCTAGGCAATTCTTTAGTTAAAATTTTCTCCCCAGATAGTAACTTCTATTAGAAAATATACACGTGTACATAAGCGGTCACAGGGCAGAGTAAGGCGGAAAGTGGTATATTTTTGCCAAGAGACAATATCAGAAGACCAAGAACTTGCTCCAGCACTTGCTGGAAAGAAGGGCGAATGGTGATTTTGTGTCCTATGTTGAGCTCTGTTGTGGTGATGATGTCTCCTTCCCAGACACTTTCTTGTTAACAGGAGCCATTGGCTCTCACCGTGCTGTGGTACAGCCCCCCCATCCTTGAGAGTATTTTCTCAAAGCATCTTTAGTTTCTGAGTTCTCAGGGCCGTTTGGTTGGTGATTATCTAAGAACGCATGACATGTTTCTGGTTTTTCAGGTTCTTGACTTACAGATTGCCATTGAAAGTATTACTGCATCTTACGACAATGAGACCGTGACACTTCAGGACATTTGTGTGGCCCCTCTCTCTCCATACAACAAGAACTGCACCATTATGAGTGTGTTAAATTACTTCCAGAACAGCCATTCAGTGCTGGACCACCAAATAGGTGATGACTTCTATGTATATGCTGACTACCACACACACTTTCTGTACTGTGTACGGTAAGTGGAAGCAGCTGTTCTTGTACCCTGTCCGTATTTGAGAACTCCTGTTTCCCACTCTATTCATAGGACATGAGACCCAGCAGACAGAGCAACATGTGCCTGGAGAGACTCGCAGTTTAGTGGAGGGAGACCAACAATAAACAATGGGGCACATTCTGAAAACATCATTCTCAGTTTAGTACAACATTAATATGTATATTTACACACATTGAGACCACTGTGATGCCATTGAGCAGTACCATCCCGGGGACCCAGTCTTTTATCGGGTCTGCCATTGAGAGAAGCAGTTACGTGGTGCAGGACTGTGTGTGCTCTCCCGTCAGGAAGGATCAAGGCCTTATGGAGAGCACTGAGGCCGAGCACAAAGGGGTCAGGTGTGTGCTGCCTTAGAGTGCAGACCTGCAAAGGGAAAGGAAAGGAAGGAGCCTGTGGATATCAGAGGAAGGTATTCCAAGCAGCAGGAGGAGCTTTCTGGAGACATACCTGGGAAGAGCAGGTACCTCTTAACCTTAACTCTTCACCCTTCCTCCAGAGAGTTAGGAGTCCCTTGTGGTATTCTTGTTCTTCAAATAGAGCCTGTCATCACACTTAATCAGCTGAAATGTATGCAGCCTTCTTTCAAGGAGTGAAACTTCTTCCAAGTTGGCATGTAGTTCCCTTTTTGAGGCTGTGTGTCTGGGCATTTTTATAATTAAGAGGGTCCATTCTGAGCAGCCAAGGAAATTAGTCATCCAGTTTAAGTGACCTGTGAGGGAGCTGGCCTGTCAGGAAAAGTGGCATGATTTCTGGTGGGCCTCCCATCCCTGAGTGTTCTTGACCTGGGCTGGAGAGGTGTGTTCAGCTGTGAAAAATCACAGTGCCTTGTTCACCATGGTCTCTGATGAGTATGATGCTCAACTTACCTTCCTCACAGTAGAGCTCTCTGACTAAGAACTGTCATAACTTTAAATTGTTCTGTGATTGGTATGTGACGTGTTCACTCTTCAGTGATAATGCCACTAAAAACAAGTTGTTTGTGTGAGACATGAATATACATTAGTTCATAAGCCCTAAATCATCATTCCTCACTGTGTGGTTGGTAGGAGATTGCCATGGGTGACTGGAAAAAAAAAAAAAAACATTGAATATTATGTAATTTCTATATTTGGGGGATAGCCATTTTTTCCTATGGTACGAATCAAAAAGTAAGAGTGTGGGAGAGGCACACAGGTGTCTCCTCAGATTGAGGCTTAGGCTGAACGCCTGCAGCGATGATGCTCCTTTGAGCTGCATACAGGCATAGTCTGTAGTCACACTGCATGATCTCAGGCCTGTCCCCAGCTTGCACCTTCCTTAAGTGATTTTAACTTCTGCATGGCCTCTTCTTTCCCTCTATGGTCAGGCTAATGCCACCCACCTCCAGGGCTCATCCTGGCAGCTCTGAAGGGCAGTCTTATTTGAGGACTTAGATGCCCATCTGAGTTTGATCCCATGACTGTCTTGAAATGTCTGCCCAAGCTATTGCACAAACCTCCTGACTGGCGGCCTGCTTCCTGTATCTGGCCCACTGTCTTCCACTTTGCACATAGCTTATACAGTAAGTCTCCTAGAGCTCTGATTGATCCCTGGAGTCTCTAGGATAAAACTTCAAACCACTCAGCACGGCCACTGAATCCTCATTTCCCTGACTCCCATCCTCTGCGGCCTCCCCTCCTGGGAGCTGGGCGTAAGTCTGTCCTCCCAACCCCCCACCCCGAGTCACACTCTTGATTTTCTCCCCCAACAATCCTGTTTGCTTCACTTGTGAGCACAGTTTATTCCACTCATGATCCCTTTTCATCCAAGAAATTTTTATGGATTCTTGTATAGTGGTGTGTAAAATGAGTACAGACCAAACACTTACTTGTGATAAATCATGATATTTGTTTTGAAGAATTTCTTTGGTATACTTATTATTGAAGATGGAATTTACATACTAATGAGATGGATGTGCTTATTTACTTTGACATATAAAGAATGAAATTTTAGAAGGACATTGTTCAGTGCAGACCATCTTCAAAGCTTTTCAGAGTTGATCAGTATTTTGATTTTACGATGGTCAATGCTCAGAGCATTTCTTCTCATAAATATATAGTAGAAAAGGGCAGGGGCTATGTTTGGGGCAATTTTAGAAATTATTGGAAATACTGTCTTTTAACAAATTTTGTAAAATTTAAGCAATAGTTTTGAAAATGAAGCCACTATAACACAGTATAGTTAGTCCAAACATATGCTGTTATAATTTGATACCTGCTGGGCCAGAGGGGACTATTGGAAGGTTTTGTGTTCCAGAGAAGAACAGAAAACTGTGTGTGCACAGTAACACACTGCAGTCTGCAACATACAGTAGTCTTGAATCAGGCTACATTTGTTGGCATGTGGTTCAGGCTACATTTGTTGGCATGTGGTATGATGGCATGTGAGGTGCAAGGCACACATGTTCAGAACCAGGGCTGCATTGAAGTTACACATGCAACATGAGAGACCACTGCCAGAAATAGCTTGATTCTTTTTGCAGTTAGTTTTTTAGTAACTTGGTTGTTGAGCATTCAGGAACTTTGACAGTGGGTTTTTTGTAACCCCCACATTTATTTGTATGTCACCACATAGGCCCACAAAGTACAGTTAAAGAGGCTTCTGGATACAGTCATCTCCTTTACCTACATCATCCTTGGAGATCTGGGGCTTATGGGCTGCTCCTGTCCCCACATAGATAGCACCATGTGTTCCTGGTCTCACTGGGGTTGTAGCTGCTCCTGACTGGTGCCTATGGGCTTGATTCGCTAGATGTGACAGATGCCTCATTCGACTAGAAACTTGAGTGTGCTTGGGATGCAGACACTGCCATCAAAGTGTTTAGGCTGATGTGTCTTCAAGGTTCTAATTGTGAGTCTTTCTGAACCTTTGACAGGGCTCCTGCCTCTCTGAATGACACGAGTTTGCTCCATGATCCCTGCCTGGGTACATTTGGAGGACCTGTGTTCCCATGGCTTGTGCTGGGTGGCTATGATGGTAAGAAGCTGTTGAGGTGTTTACAGTTTGGAAATCAGACAGTTTTAATTTCCGATTTCTTGAATCCCAAAAGTATCTCCTTTAGCTTTGGGTTTGAATTTTACTTTGAATTTTAAGAAAGCGAGCCAGGTTTGGTGGCACACACTTAAAAAAAAACTCAGCATTCAGGAACTAGAAGCCAAGGAAACATTTATTTGGGTACTAGCCTGGGCTACATAGTGAGATCTTGTCTCAACAAAATAAGAAAAGAAGAAGATTGTTTTTCTAAACCAGTCTGGACAGTGACTCAGCAGTTGTTTGCTACTGCTGCTTCCTAGGGTGCTTCTGGGACAAATCTTGAGATGACTTATGACACTTCCAACATCTGCAGCCTGATGCTGCCAGCCAGACAGGCTTTCTTCCCTCAGAAGGAAGGAGAGAAGTTGGGATCTGTATTTGAGATGTGCTTTGTCTCATGTCATAAAAAGCCCTTTATTATATGGTAGAGAAAGGATGATGTCATAACTGGCTTTCTCACATGGAGGGGTGGATCTTTTTTTTTTTTTTTCAAGACAGAAACCTTGTCTTGTACTTTGTGTGATCCAGGCTGTCCTAGAACTCCCTCTGTAGACCAGGCTGGCCTTGAACTCAGAGATTCACCTTCCTCTGCCTCCTAAGTGCTGGGATTAACTGGTTTCCTATTCCTTCCATCTAAATAAACTCCAGGAGATCAAAGATGGGTACACGAAAAACTAAGCTGTTAAAGGACTGGAAGGAAACGTAGGAGGGCTTTCTTTTTTTTTTTTTTTTTTTTTTTTTTTTTTTTTTTTTTTTTTTTTTTTTTTTTTTTTTTTTTAAACAACTTTATTTGTTTATTTGGTATTTTAACTGGAACTACAGACAGTTGTTAGCTGCCATGTGGGTGCTGGGAATCGAACCTGGGTCCTCTGGAAGAGGAGTCAGTGCTCTTAACCGCTGAGCCATCTCTCCAGCCCCGTAGGAGGGCTTTCTAAAAGAAAACTAAAAAGCCACAAAAGGAAATACTGGATTTGACTGCGTAGGAATTTTAAAATCATGTTTGAAAGAGAGCATACAGTTTGTTTTGTTTAAAAAAATAAAACAAAAAAACCAGAGTTTTATTTCCATCCCATTGGGCAGACCTCGGCAAGGCAGGCAGCAGGCTCTCATAGAGGGAAGAGGCCTCTACTTGCCAAGATGCAGCACCGTAAGGACTGAGTCCGCACACAGTAACATCTTGGAGATATAGCGGTCCAGCACCAGATTGCAATGCCTGTCCAAGGCCTTCATCCGTCCCGGGACTTCTTGTTGACAGTGAATGAACACTGTGTGAGCACCCACAGGGGCCGGTGTTGATTCCTTCTCCCCTGCAGCTCCTCTGGGGTCATCTCACTCATGGGTTTATTGAGGAGACCCAGGGTGGCCGTTTCACTCACAGATCACCCCCTCCTCCACCGAGTTGTTCTTGCCTCCTCAGTACAGTGAGAGTTGTTTGTTTTGAGACAAGAGGAAAATTTATTTTTTAGCACCTTCCTGACTGGCTCTAAGGGGCTATTTCTTCTCAATAAAGTTTGTTTGCTTGCCTTCCAAAAAAAATTTTAAAAGTAAAAGGCAAGAAACCACACACAAACACAGTAAGTATTACTACTCATAACAGACAACATTCCTCTATTAATAAAAAAGAGCTATGTGTGGGGGGGTGGCAAGTTTAAAGTAGTTGAAAGTTAAAAGAAGCAATATGTGCTGCGTGCGTGCGTGACATGGCAGCAGTGGGATAGGGTGCATGTTTCTGTGCACAGGCCAGAGGAGGACTTCAGGACCCCTGTGTCACTCTCCTTTTTGAAACTGGGTTTCTCACTGCTCTTGGAATTGGACTGGTGGCTAACAAGCCCCAGAGACCCTCCTTTCTCTGCCCCACACAGAGTACCCGCTGGGGTAACAGGCAGAGTGGGTGACCATTCCCACCTTCTTAGGGAGATGCAAGGGTCCAAACTCAGATCTTCATGTTTGCACAACAAGTGTATCTCAACTGCCAAGCCATCTCTGCAGCCCCACAGGTGACTGAATTATAGAAGAGATGCTCATGTCCCTTCTATTTGTAAAGTGACCACTTCAGTCTTTGTACTCAACCAATTGGCAAAAGCCACAGAACTGCAAAAACATTGTTGGTGAAGACATGGCCAGGTTGGTTAGTTACTAGACTGTAAGCCCCAGGCAGGGATAGTTTCTTCTGTCTTTTGCTCTGATGTGTCTATAGTACATAAAATAAAACCTGCCTAAGGGAAGACTCAATATTTTGTTAAATACAGGATCAAAATTTTGTAGCAAAGTTTGAAAAAACTTATCAAAAATTAGATATGGCCATAGTTTTAATCAAAGGAAAAAATTGATTCTACAAATATGAACTGTATGTATCAAGATATTTGTAGATAGCCTTTTTTTAGTAATTTTGTTTGTAATTTTAAAAAATTGCAAAGATATCCACCAGTGGGGACCTGGTTAAATTACACCAGGATATATTACACTATAGAAAAGAATAAAGAAGCACTTTATATCTTTATATACTGAAATGAAGCAATCTCTTAAGATAAGTTTTTGTTTGTTTTGTGAGCTTTGTTTTGTTTGGAGACAGGTCCTTGTTCTGTAGCTCAGGCTAGCCTAGAACTTTCTAAGATGTGACACAGTAGGCTCTAAGCTATGACTTTATACTGTTGGGATGTGGATGTGACTGTTTGCTGACAGTAGAAAGGAAAGAGTACACACGTGTGTTAGCTTGTGCTCCTGAACTGTCTGCGGCTGGCTGTCCACAGGGCCAGGACAGGAATGAGAGTAGAATGAAGATATGAAGAGGGAGAAATTTCAATAAACATCACACAAAGCTTAATGTGAAATGTTTATGATGTGTCACTATGTCACCAAGAACCATGATTGGACACACACACACACACACACACACACACACGTCACTAAGAACCATCATTGGCCAGGCATGGTGGCACACGCCTTTGATCTTAGCACTCAGGAGACAGAGGCAGATGGATCTTTGTGACTTCAAGCCAGCCTGTTGTACAAAGTGAGTTCCAGGTCAGTCCAGGCTACATACAGAGATACAAAGACGTCATCTTTGAAAACAAACAAAAAAAAAAACCCAAAATCTGAAAATACAAGAGGGACTGGAGAGCAGAGGCTGGGCATCAGTAGAAGTGGGAAGTGCGAAAGAGACTGGACGTACTTGTGATCGAAATACATTTTATATATATGTATGAAAATATCAAAGTAAAACCCATTAAGTATGATTAATAAAAAAAATCTAAAAGGGGAAAATAAATAAGAATTGATGCTTAATTTTCTTTAATGAAAGGTACTGTCGGAACCCTTTGCATTTGTATGTGTTAGCTGAGCTAGCACAAACCTATTCTGGGCCCACTGCTCACAGCGGAAGGAGCTCTGTTGGGAGGCCCCAGTCTGCAGTGGACTGTGGCAACTCATGTTTATATGACTTTGTATGCTAGTACTTGGCTCTTTGATGTCATATTTTTGCTTTCTAGATCAGAACTACAATAATGCTACCGCACTTGTGATCACCTTTCCTGTCAATAATTACTATAACGACACAGAGAAGCTCCAGAGAGCCCAGGCCTGGGAGAAAGAGTGAGTCACTTGTGGGGCTGGACATGGGCAGCGTGCACACTTGGACCTCTCTCTCTGATTTGTATCAGATCTAAGTTATGGCATTGTTCTTACTTGGTAGTAGCTATGCCAAGAAATCTTTGAATAGATTTACCTAGAAGCTGGTGGCATGCAAGAATACAGACATATTCATACACCTTTGAGTCCACTCATTTTGAGTATTCCATTTAGGGTTCTATTAGGATAAATACTTCCCTTTAGCTGTCCTGCCCACCTCATCTTCTCAATCTCTCCCCCACCACACTAGGTGACCACAAATCTGCCTTTTGTCCTCATAGACTGTTCTGCTGTGAATGCTGTATGAATACAGTTATATATGTGGACTTTCGTGTCTGGCTTCCTCTGCTTACCATATGTTCCAGGTCGTTCATATAATGAAACATGTTAGTGCTTTTTTTCTCATTAGGACCAAATACTCCACTGTATAACCACACCACATTTTATTCATGCATTTGTTGTTAACACACATTTAGGCTGCATTTATCTTTGACTGTTCTAAAGGATGGCTCTGTGCATATTGTGTACATGTTTTTATTTCCTTTGGAGACATATATCCACAGGAATAGAATCACTGGATGTCACAGTAACTCTTCTTTAGCTGTTTGAAGACCTCACTGGTGGTTTCCACTGTGTGATGCCTATCTGTGCATGCATGCTTTAACCTTTTCATGCTGGCTGTTCTAATGAGTGGCACTCAGTAACATTTTCTGACTTCCTTTTTGTGTTTTAGACAGTCCCGTGTGGCCCAGGCTGACTTTGAACCTGCTGTGTAGCAGAGGATGGTCTTGAACTTCTTATCAATCCTTTTGCCTCCACCTCCCGAGTGCTAAGATTACAGGCTTGCACCACAGTGCCATTTTATGCAGTGCCAGGGGCAGAACATTTTTGTGTGCTCAGCAGATGCTCCACCATTGGTGCCAGCCCTGTGGTTTGCGTTTTCCTGAGTAACAATCTCAAGCATCTTTTCATGAGCTTATTCTCCGTATCTTTTGCTTGTTTTAATTAGATTGTCTGTGCTTTTGTTTTTAGAGTTGTAAGAATCTGTTACATGTTCTAGGTGGCAGTCAGTCCCTCATCAAATCAGTGATTTGAAGATATTCTCCCCACTTCTGTGGTTGCTTCTCCCACTGTGAACTTTTGAAGCACCAAAGTTCTTCATTTTGAAGTTCACATTTTTCCTTTTATTGCCTTTTGGTTTACCAAGAAACCATAATCTGACAGATTCTTAAGATTTCTTCTGAGAATTTTATAATGTTGACTCTGCTGTTTGAGCCATTTAAATCTTTCAAACCCAGGCCCCTATGCAAGGCAAATATTTTGCTATAAAGCTAGCCTTCCGCAGCTGTACACTAGCACTCAGAGCTTATTAATTTTTGTGTATGGCATGCAGTAAGGGACCAGCTTCATTCCTTGCATATAACTATTTATCTAATTACCTCTAACCATTTCCTGAAGAAGTATGTATGTCTGTTCTTGGGCCAGTGCCACCCTTTCCTGATTGCTGTGGTACATTTGGAATTAGAAAATAAGAGTCCTATAGTTCTTCATCTCAGTCTCTTATGGCTGCTTGGGGCCTTGTGATTGCATGCGAATTTTAAAACAGCTTGTAATTTCCCATAAAGAAATCAGATGGGATCTGACAGTTCGTGTTGAACTTATATATCTGCTTTTAAACCTTTGTGTTACATATATATATATATATATATATATATATATATATATATATTCATTAACATACTCCATTTAAGCCTGCCTACCATGGTGGTGCATGCCAATGATCCCAGTACTCAGGCTGAGGCAGAGGGATCACTTTAACTTAGAAATCCTAGACCAGCTTAGGCACATGATGAGACGTGTCTCTGAAAAAAACAAAAACCATGAGCAACTGTAAACAAGTTATAAACAGTAGATCATTTGAGGACTGGGGTTATGCTTAGAGGTAGAGCACTGACTTGAGGGTGCCCCATACCACCACAGAAGGCAGAAGGGTCAGCGACTGGCATTTGCTTATAGTCTGAGGGTACCTTGCCAGGCTCCTGGGCAAAGGTTAAGAATGTATCATAATGTTGAGGAAACTATTCTTACTCAACTACCATAGTTTTTAATTAAAAATGTAAAAACTTGTTTACTCTTTAGGTTTATTAAGTTTGTGGAAAATTACAAGAATCCCAATCTGACCATTTCTTTCATTGCTGAGCGAAGCATTGAAGATGAACTCAATCGGGAAAGTAAGAGTGACGTGTTCACTGTTGCCATCAGCTACGCCATCATGTTTCTGTATATTTCCCTTGCCCTGGGACACATCCAGAGCTGTAGCAGGCTGCTGGTAAGCGTGAGGGTCACATGGGAGGGTGCTTGAGAGCTATAGTAGCAAGTTTTTCTCTCTCTGGCCCAACTCCTATGGTGTGCACCCATTTATAAAATAATAGCTCAGAGGCTTAATATTAATTATAAATTGGTTTATGGCTCCGGCTCTTGCTAGCTAGTTCTCACATCTTACATTAACTTACTTTTATTACTCTACTTCTCACTATGTGTCTCGCGTCTTTACCTGTGTTCTGTTACATCCTGCTCTCCACCTCTCCTTTCTTCTCCCTGTATCTCTGCTCGGATTTCCCAGCATCTCTCTCCACCTCTCCTTTCTTCTCCCTGTATCTCTGCTTGGATTTCCCAGCATCTCTCTCCACCTCTCCTTTCTTCTCCCTGTATCTCTGCTTGGATTTCCCACCTAGCTAGATCCTGTCTTGCCATAGCCCAAAGCAGCTTCTTTATTAATCAGTGGTAGCAACACATATTTACAGAATACAGAAAGACCATCCCACAGCAGAGGGCCATGAATATTTGTGTTAGAAATGACAGTATGTGACAGGTCATGTTTTCCTGTCCTTATTAATTCATTCTTCCCAAAGCTGCTTCAGATGTGTTGTTTCAGTAAACGTTATGCTAATTATATACAACTTTCTGTTTTCTACATCTGCTTTCTCCACTTTAAACCTAAGCTTTACTTCACATAAACTACTTTTTTCCTGTTTTGTCCATGCTCTTACCTATGAGTGCATGAACCTTCTTGCTAGGAAGACAACTAAAAGTTTTTCTATGTCCCCCCACACTGTGAACGGTACATTTAACTCTTATTTTGGATAGACCTTATAACAAGTAGGACAAAGAGTTCTCTGATGTTCTGTGCCTTTGCCTGATGTCAGGTGGATTCTAAAATCTCGCTGGGCATCGCGGGGATCCTGATAGTGCTGAGCTCAGTGGCCTGCTCCCTGGGCATCTTCAGCTACATAGGGATGCCACTGACCCTCATTGTCATCGAAGTCATTCCATTCCTGGTGCTGGCTGTCGGGGTGGACAACATCTTCATTCTAGTGCACACCTACCAGGTAAATGTTCATCGTCTCAGGGAGCTCAGACTTCAGGCTCTCAGCCTTGTGAATGCCTGCTCAGCTATTACCCAGCTCTGCTTTTGAAAATGTAGACAGCTTTACATTCTTTCCCTCAGCAGCTCCTTGGTATCTCCGATTTTCTTTCCACACATTTTAGATCAAGAATTTCAGCCTTTTCTTTGATATGTAGAATAGATACAAACTGAGAATTTGGTATTAAACACCATTTTCATGCATGTGCCATTAGAGCTGACATATTAAGGAAATCATTTCAAGTATGAATGTTACTAAATTGATTCCAGCATGCTATAGACATATAACATATTTACTGTGTCCTAAGGCACAGTGTCCACACAGTATGCCATTGTAGAATGTGGTCTCAGTTGCCTGGAGTTCTTCCTTGTCTGAGTGGAGACTCAGTGACATACAGTGTCATTTAGTGATCTTATCTCCTGCAACCCATGTGCCATGCAGTTTGTCTGATAGCATGAGTCAGGTTGGTGATCTGATTCAATTAACCAGACTCGTGGAGTGGAGTTAGCTGCCACAGCTACTCATCCAGTAATTGCTTCCTTTACCATCGAGTTAACACAAGACAGGAATGAGATACATTTCTGTTTGAGAGGAATTTTAATAGTGCAATTTTTTTTTTTTAAAGAGAGATGAGCGTCTTCAGGAGGAGACACTGGATCAGCAGCTGGGCAGGATCCTTGGGGAAGTGGCCCCTACCATGTTCCTTTCATCCTTTTCTGAGACCTCGGCATTTTTCTTTGGTAATTTTCCTGTAGATTGTATGAGGCCTGTGGCTTGGTGGGCATCTGATTGTGCCCCATATGTTGCTCCATTTTCTGAGCTGTTTCATAATTGGAGTGTCACTTGCTGGACCACACTGTCTTGACTATTGGCAGTATCTCAGGAGTCAGCTTTCAAGTGTTCTCCTTCCTGTGTGTCCCAGGACAGTACTGATGCTGGGATTCAAGATGGCACAGACCTGAGCCCTTCTGCCCCCCCCCCAGCTTATTGTGCTTATAACAAGTGTCAGTGTTTGAAAATGGCATCCACGTCCTTGGCACTACCCTAGGCAGTACCACCCATATTAGTACCCAAGAACACAAGCTCCCAGGGCAACATGCTCATTAATACGTGGCGTTTCTTACAGTACCTCAGTACAAGGAGCCAGAATGAGCTAATTCCTCAGGGATTCCTTGGTGCAGAGCCATCACTGAGTAATGATACTGCCTGCCCAGCCCATCTCCAAAGTGTAGAAAGAGAAAAGTGACTCTGTCCTTCTAGAGGCTGAGAAGACAGTCTTCACATTACCCCGGGGTCACAGGCTGCAGTGCCCACATGACCACCAGTTGTGGGCTGGATTTAGGTGGCAAGCTTTCAGCGGAGGCATGCTGACACCTTGTCACTCTTCATTTCTACAGAGTGGCATGCCTTTGAAGCCTATTGTCTTTATTGTCTCTGATAGGTAGAGGTGCAGTGGAAAAATATCATTTCACTTTCTCCTAAGAAAACCATGCAAGTATGTCAATGATAGCAGCTCAAATGGTGCCTCAATATCAGGGCGACTTTAGGAAACTTTCCAATTGGGTTTGGCATCCCGAGGACTACACATGTTCCATCTAAAGAGACAGACGTCTACGTTTGTTTCTAGTATCCTGTGGCCAGCCCAGCATTACAAACTTTGTTGTTGTTTTTTTAACTCCCAAATATGGTAAATCTAGATTTTTGTTTAAACCTTATTCCACTATTAAATATTGAGAACCTATTAAAAATATTTTGGGCCCTAAGTGATCAGTATAGTGTGGGTCAAGGTGAACTTGTGTATGTGTGGCAGCACAGCCGAGCCTTGCAGCCTCTAAGTGGTGTGACAGTGCTTTCCTCTCCTCCTCTCCCTGCAGGGGCACTGTCTTCCATGCCGGCTGTCCACACCTTCTCTCTGTTTGCGGGCATGGCGGTACTCATTGACTTCCTCCTTCAGATTACCTGCTTTGTGAGCCTCTTGGGCTTGGATATTAAGAGGCAAGAGGTAAAATCCAGGATATGTGTGAGTCTAGAGTCTAGGTGAAGTCAGGGTCTTTCCATGGCCTCATCCTCTCTTGTACCCTCAGAAAAATCGACTAGATATCCTATGCTGTGTCAAAGGTGCTGATGATGGAAGAGGCACCCCGGCCTCCGAAAGCTTCCTGTTTCACTTCTTCAAAAGCTCCTTCGCCCCCTTTGTGCTGAAGGACTGGCTGCGACCAATTGTGGTATGATCTTTTGTGTGGTTTGTGTCTTCTGTCCCTGCACAGATGTGTCACATGCCTTCTGAGAGGCTTGGGAGAGCAATCCCAACCACTGTTTACATCACAAAAATACAAGGGCAAATAGTACAATAGCAGGGTTCCTTCTAGGGTTTTTGTTTGTTTATTTTTGTTTTTCGAGATGGGGTTTCTTTGTCTAACCACTCTGGCTATCCTGGAACGTATTCTGTAGACCAGAGTGGCCGTGAACTCACAAAGATCCACCTGCCTTTGCCTCCCAAAGTTCTGGGGTTTGAGGCCTGCACCACCACTGCCAGGCTGTCCTTGGATTTTCTATCTTATCATTCTAGCAAAGTCTGGCTTTGGGCTGGGAATGTAGTTCAGTGGTAGAGTACTTGCTCAGCCTTACACAAGGCATGGATGGGGTTCAACCTCTAAGACTACCAAACTTTAAACAATCATGTCTTTTGTCTGTAAGATTCTATTATTACATTAGCAATTGGTGTCTTGACATTTACTTTTTTTCCAGATAGCTGTATTTGTAGGTGTTCTGTCATTCAGTATTGCAGTCGTGAACAAAGTGGAGATCGGATTGGATCAGTCTCTTTCAATGCCAAATGTAAGGCCCTTTGTTTTCTTGCTTTTAGCTGATGATGACTAGTTTTCAGAGCATGTGTGTAGGGGTTAGTGCTTGCTTCTGAGTGCAGATTATGCAAGGGGCAACAGTGACTCCAGGGGTGTGCTAGAGAGGGCTGCGCTGTGTTCATGGCACAGCCTTAGGGATGGAACAGCCAGTCCCCTGAGCTCACCTTATGAGATCCTGTCTGCCTAGGGCTTAGCAACAGTGCACACTGGGGCCCTGGGGAAGAGAAGCGTGACTAGTTTGGCAGCTCGGGCGCCCAGCACCCTTTTCTTAGTGCTTGCGTCTCCTTAGCTCTGCTCAAACCATACTTTGTCATCTTTGGTTTGCCTTTCAGGACTCCTATGTGATCGATTATTTCAAGTCACTTGGTCAGTACCTGCACTCGGGTCCGCCTGTGTACTTTGTCCTGGAGGAAGGTTACAACTACACTACCCGCAAAGGGCAGAACATGGTGTGCGGTGGCATGGGCTGTGACAACGACTCCCTGGTACAGCAGATATTTAACGCCGCTGAGCTGGACACCTAGTCAGTACCAGGACTGCCTGTTCTTTATACTTCTTTTTCTCTTAAATATATTAGAGATTCAGTCTCACTATATGTGGTCTTCAGCTTGGAGCTTGTCCCATCTCAGCCTCCTGAGAGTTAGGATTACAGCCCAGATGTGTGATGCCATGACCAGTTTTGGTCCTTTGAGCAGAAACAGGCAGAAGAAGGATCTCTTGGCCAGAATCAACTCACGCCTGAAATTTCTCACTGAAAACAGATTTTCTTAGGAAAGTTGCTTTTTGTTGTTGTATTTCAAAAAGTCTGTTAGACCAGGTTTCATGTGAGCAAAGGAGGGTCATTGACCACGTATTGTCCAGTCACACCGGCGAGCATGTCAGATGCAGAGAAAGAGCTGAAGTCTCCACCAGTACCCAAGCAAGTCAGTCATGTTCTCTCCTTTTGTCCAGCACCCGCATAGGCTTTGCTCCCTCATCCTGGATTGATGATTACTTTGACTGGGTCACGCCACAGTCCTCCTGCTGTAGACTCTACAATGCTACTCACCAGTTCTGCAATGCTTCTGGTACATCTCCTTCTCTAGAACTTTCCTTTTCTTTTTATTTCAGAAAAATGGTAGCATCACTTAGCCATTTCATTTTGCCTTAGCTTATGCCTGTTTATCAATGTTGGGGCTGCATTTCCTTCCCTTTGTCATTACCCTTTTCCTCAGCCATGCATGCATATACCCTGCCTCAAGACACTCATGTCCAGGCCACATTTATTTTCTTTATGAGAGCATGACAGTCCTGTGCTCTTTGGTGCTCCTCAAAACAGGGCACCTGCTCCAGGACGGTTTGCTGTAGTTTGCCTAATAGGACATGACTTGGCTCTAATGTTTTTGAACTATGAAATCACATGGAGCTGATGATCTTGAAGGAGGGAAGGTGCAGGAAAACATTGTACCTGTCTGAAGTATTTGTTGTTGCTGTTGTTTTGTTTACATCTTGAGGCCCATTTTTCTAATGATTGACTCTCCTCTTTTGCCAGTGATTGACCCAACCTGTGTCCGCTGCAGGCCTCTGACTCCAGAGGGCAAACAGAGGCCTCAGGGGAAAGAGTTCATGAAATTCCTGCCCATGTTTCTTTCTGATAACCCCAACCCCAAGTGTGGCAAAGGGTAAGTGCTGTGGAGCCCTGTCAGATAGCATCCACCATAGCTTTAATTTGAAATAGAAAACAGTCTTATGGGAAAGGGTCTCTTCTCTACTCTGTCTTAGTCCTTTAAAGGTAGAGACTCCATTTAAGAAAACTCCTCAGGTTGCAGCAGATTTAATCCTCACTGGGCACTCATTTTCTACACTGTGATTCCTGTTCTGCCCCTGGGCATGTGAATTGAGACAGAATTCTATGCATATCATGAAGGAGCAGAGGCAAAGGTGAACACACTGGAGAGTAAGAGGTCCAAGGCAGTTCCACTGTGCCAATAAGCTTAAGGAACAGTATCTCTGTAATCAGAAGTTTCTGGTCTAGACTAGCCTGCAGTTGTAAGCCAAATAATCACACAAAATCTTATATTAATTACAGACTGTTTGGCCTATGGCTCGGGCTTATTGCTAGCTAGCTCTAGCATCTTAACTAATTTCTATTAATCTGTCTTGTCTCGTGGCTTACCTGTACTCCAGTTCGTATTGATTCCTGGGGGGCTGGATCTAGTCTCTGGGTGACTCCACCCTCCTTTCCCTTTATCCAGGCTTGGACTTCCTGCCTGCCATAGGCCAAAAATAGTTTCTTTATGTATCCAATGATAATTCACAGTATACAAAAAGATGTCCCACATCACTTCCCCTTTTCTCTAATCAAAAAGGAATGTTTCAGTTTCAGCATCGCAAAATTACATGTAACAAAACAGCTACCAAGCAAGAATTACAGTTCTAGCCTATTTGTATTTAGCAAATTAAAGAAAATATTCTATCATCTACCTTATCCTTGTAAGTCCAAGTTTCATATCTAATTTACTTTTTATTGTAACTAAGAAAAACTATACTTATAACTATATAATCTTCAACTGTATTAAAGACCCCATAAGGATAAAATATTATCTGAGTAAGGAGGGACACTACAAGCAACCTCCAGATTCTAGAAATGACAGAGATGACATCTGGCTACCGGGGCAGTCACCCTAAGTTCCTTTGTAACACTGGAACAGACTTTTCAGTGAAGTTCTTAAAGTATTTTAAGTGCTATATTCTATAGGTCTTTGGAGTGTTTGAAGATTACGTATCTAATTGAAATATATCTTTGTATATCTTAAAAACCTAACTAACATGACTATAA
Organism: Sigmodon hispidus; assembly: GCA_004025045.1. NCBI lineage: Eukaryota > Metazoa > Chordata > Mammalia > Rodentia > Cricetidae > Sigmodon > Sigmodon hispidus. The sequence continues at coordinate 36,345 of PVIH01005387.1, forward strand.
GTTTGATTATCATAGATGGCTATTAATCTGTATTTCTTAATTATATATTACAATTTTAAAGGAAGTGCATAACCATAATATCTTAAACAAAAGTAGAAATATACTTACAGTATACAAAACTGACCTTAAATTTACCAAACCAAAACCCATACGAATGTAAAGTTGACAGTTGTTTTTTGGATCAAAGTAGATTCAATAATCTATCTTTTTATCATTTCTATGTCATATTCCTCTTTTTTCCCTAGAAAGAGATTGACTATAACCATTAATCATTTAAAATGAAAGCAACATTTATAAATAATATTTTGGAAATTTGGGCATTGCTTTCCATTACTACTTCCTGCCAATTGAGGGCGCTGGCATTCTTATGCAGATTCTGAGGCTGGGTCATCTTACTTGGTGGCCTTGAAGCTGATGTGACCATCTCTTCCCATCAGAGATTTTTTTCAGGGGGTCTTCCTTGATCAAACCATATTAGCCTGGAAGCAATCCACAGGTTCTCTCTCATCTTCTGTGGAAAGAAAAACATAACCTCTTTTCTAAAGCAACATATTCTTAGACCCAAATTTCAAAGTCAAGATTCCTTTAAGATATATGTTTGATTTACTAGTAGCCTTTACAATCAAATGTCTTTCTATGGCTAGCTCATTAACAGTTAAAAAATTAGAAGAAAACACAATAATAAATATAATCTTAACTCTGTATATTTTCCATTATTATGTGGCTTTTATATATATTTTATATATAATATATTATAATATATAATATAATATAATATAATATAATATAATATAATAATTTTATATATATTTTATATTTTATATATATATATTTTACTTTATTTCTTTTTTAAAGAATGTTATTCTTTTTTCTTTTTCTTTTCTCTCTCAAGCCTATGTATATTTTTAAACACACTATAAACCAAATCCAAGGTTTTGTTTTGTTTTGTTTTGAATCTGTCTTTACTATATAGCTCATCTTTTTTCTGTTTCTGACCACACCTTTAATCTGCAAAGGTGTGGCTAGGATTAAAGACTGGGCCTCTGACTCCACCTAGCTCCTTAGTGTGTGAGAGTTTATCTTCATGCAGAGTCATTGGCAGGAAACACATTTACCACCCCAACTCTGGGGAATCTTAGGGTCCACACTGCCACCAAGTACAGCACCTCTGCTCATGAACTCCATTTAAGTATTTGGCAGCAGGGCCTCTTAAAAGAGCCACACAGTTTTTACCTTTAAAGCTGAGTCACGAAACATCTCTTAAAGGAGCCATACCTCTGCTTGCTGCCAGCAAACAACCCTCCCGGAAAATGCTGCCACCAAGAAGCCATCTTTGATTCTGTTCCCTTTTTGCTTGCTAGAACAGAAACCTTACATCCACCATATGCAGTTCGTGCTTATACCAGGGCTCTTGGGAGACTTCAGGAACCAGCCTTGTTGCAGCTTAAGCTGCACTCTGAAGCCTGACATTCTGTAGCTCAAGCCCACACACATCAGGGCATCTCTGTACCATGGCCCACTTGAGAGACATAACTTGGAAGCTGTTGTTGGCTCCATTTTTGTGTTTCAGAACCCTTTTTAAGCTTCCTCAGGCTTTATGGAGATGTATATGCCCCATGTTGGGATGCCATTTGTAATAAGAAGTTCCTGGCCCAAACTAGCCTTGAGATCCAGACCAGCTGTCTCAAGTAATCACACAGTCTTATATTAATTACAAACTCTTTGGCGTATGGCTTAGGCTTACTGCTAGCTAGCTCTCACATCTTAACCCATTTCTGTTCATCTATGTCCTGCCACGTGGCTCGTGGCTTCTCTAAGTCCTTTACATCTTGCTCGGAGGCAGCACATAGCATCTCCCCTGACCCCTCCCTTCTTCTCTATGCTTGAATTTCCTGCCTGCCTATAAGCTGGCTCACCATAGGCCAAGTGGTTCTTTTATTATGCAGTGATGACTCACAGCATACAGAAAAAACTCCACATCACATCTCTGCTTTGGTAATATTGCCATAGTTTAAGGCTTCAGTTCTTCTAATCCCTGCTATCCCAGCCATGTGAAAGTATGAGCTATCTGAATTCCCCAGCCATCTAGACTGCCTTACTTAGGGTTTCTGTTGCTGTAAAGAGACACCATGACCATGGTAACTCTTATAAAAGAAAACAGTTATGGGGCTGCCTTACAGTTCCAGAGACTTAGGCCATTATCATCATGATGGAACATGGTAGGCAGCATGCAGGCAGACATGGTGGTGGAGAAGAAGCTGTGAGCTCTACAATTTGATCCATGGGCAGCAGGAGACTGCGTTCACACTGGTAATAGCTGGAGCGTAGGAGACCTCAAAGCCCACCCCCACAGTACCGCACTTCCTCCAATGAGGCCACACCTCCTAATAGTGCCACTATGCTAATAGTGGTTATGAGGGCTAATTACATTCTCACCACCACATTCTACTCCCTGACCCCCATAGGCTTGTAACAATATCATAATGCAAAATTTATTTACTCTAACTTCAAAAGTACCCATAGTCTATAACAGTTTCAAGCTTATTTAAAAGTCTAAAGTTTGGGGCTGGAGAGATGGCTCAGAGGTTAAGAGCACTGACTACTTCCGGAGGACTCGAGTTCAATTCCCAGCATCCACAGGGCAGCTCATCTGTCTGTAATCCCAAGATCTGACATCCTTACACAGTTATAAATGCAGGCAAAGCACCAATTCACGTTAAAAAAAAAAAAAGTCTAAAGTTCAAAGTGTCTTCTGAGATTCATGTAATCCCCTATTAAATTAAAGGGAATAACAGATCACATACTTCCAACATATACTGACCCAGGATATACATTACCATTTCAGAACATAGGGAAGGGGGCACAGTGAGGAAACACTGGACCAAAGCAAGACTGAAAATAAGCTGTGCAAACTCCAAACTCTGCATCTCCATGTGGATATTCAAATGCTCTTCAGATCTCCACTTCCTTTTAGCTGTGTTGACTGCAAAATACTTCTGTTTCCTGGGCTGGTTCCACTCCCTGTAAGCAGCTCGCCTTGTCTTTTTTTTTTTTTTTTTTTTAATTTTTTTATTGAACTTATTTATTTTACATGCAGGTGTCAGATCCCCTGGTACAGGAGTTACAGACAGTTGTGAACTGCCATGTGGGTGCTGGACTTGAACCCTCGTCCACTGGAAGATCAGCTAGTGCTCTTAACCACTGAGCCATGTCTCCAGCCCCCCTCCTTGTCTGTTATCCCATGATTCTGACACCTACATCTTGGGGTCTTCAAGGCAGTCCAGGCTTCACCTTCACAGCTTCATGCAGTGGCCTCTCTAGGCCTCTATTCAGAGACACCCTTGACACATACTCAGCAGTTTTCCTTAGTCATGGAGGAAGATTCCATAACCCCTTTCTTCTATCTTAGACTCTTATGCCAGAACCACATAGCCAAAGCTGCCAAGTTCTGCTGCTTGCTGGGGCTAGAAACATGGTTTTCATGTTCAATTACACCAGCTTTCTGTTTTCTGTGGTTTCCTTTAGTGCCTAAGCTAGACTATCCTGGAACTTGATCTGTAGACCAGGCTAGCCTTGAGACCTGCCAGCCTCTGCTTCCCAGTGTGAGGATTAAAGTTATCATCATCACACCTGATTCTAATAAGCTTTTCTTTAATTTCTTTTCATGAGTTCGAAGCTTAGCTGGGTGGGCTCTTGCCCTGAGGTCACCAGTCTTTTCCATTTCTTAGTCTGTTTATCTCTTTGAACACAGGACTTAGCTCCATTCTACTTCCTGCTATCTCTTTTCTCTTCAGATTGTACATTTTTATTTTTTCTTGCTCAGTTTGCTCCTTTTTATTATAAATCTTCATTAGAGTTAACAGTAGTAACCACACAACAGAGTCTGTACTAGGCTATTTTGAGATTCCTCTGCCAGTGGAATTAATCCAGATCTCTTCACTTTAGCCTCAGGCAGACTCTTCAGACAAGGGCAAAACAGTGACATTCTTCACCAAAATATCACAAGAACAGTCTCTAATCTACATAATTAATATTCTTCTCCTCTCAAACTTGAGCCAGACCCCCACAGTTCAGATCACCCTCAGCACCACTGTCTTCCATGTCCTACTAGTGTGGCCTGTAAAGCATCACATAAAACATTCCACTGATTTCCTAACCCCATTTCCCAAAGTCCGAATTCCTCCAAACAAAAGCATGGTCAGGCCATCACAGCAATGCCCCCGTTCTGTTTTATTTTGGATGTTTATTGTTATGAAGAGACACCATAACCATTAAAAAGGAAAATATTTAATTGGGATGGCTTACAGTTTCAGAGGTTTAGTGCATTATTATCATCATGATGGCATATACAGGCCGACATGGTGCTGGAGAAGAGCTCAGAACTCTACATCTTTGATCTACAGGTAACAGGAAGTGATCACACTCAGGCACTGGGCAGTACCTTGAGAATAGGAGACTTCAAAGCCCAGCCCCACAGGGCACACTTTCTCTAACAAACACCTTCTTGTAGTGCCACTCCCTTTGAGCTTCTATGGCCAGTTACATTCAAAATACCACACTTCCCATTGCCCACAGGGCCAGGAACACGTTTGCCCATGTCTGGCCCAGAAATAGTAAAGAGGATCGATTTAGGAACTTTGTAGGTGAAAGGTGTGTGATGTAAGTAACAGATGTGCTTGATGTTTGTAAGAATCACATTTGAGCAGTCTTACTTTGTGTCATGTCTGTGTTGAGATTTCTGCTAGTTCTTATGACTACTACCTCTAAAAAGTAAGAGAAGAACAGATCTTAGAACTTGCTTTGCTTATGATTATTGAAGTTATTCTGGATATTTATTTATGAAAGCATGGGAGTTCTTTGGAATTCAGTAGAAAGTAGGAACCAAAGAGAATATCCACTGTGCAGTGTCATGGCAGACACATCCCTAGCCTGACCCATTTCTCACTCCCAGCCTTGGGCATGTGCTCACCCATTCACAGAGGAATGCTGGTGCTAAGGTAAGGGGACTCTGCCAGGTGGGTTCTAGGTCCTTGGCCTTTCTCATCTGTCACATAGTGCCAAGTCAGCTCTGCATCATGTTTGATTTTGAATGATAGAGAAACAACAGTGGCCATGCACCAGACAACCCGCAAGAGTAAGCTAATAAGGCAGAGCCTGGGCTGGAGAGCTGGCTTAGAGGCTAAGAACACACAATGGCTCACAACCGTCTATAACGGGATCTGGTGCCCTCTTCTGTCATGCAGGTGTACATGCAGGCAGAACGCTGTGAACATAATAAATTCCATAGGTCCTTAGCAGAAACCCTCCTTCATCCATCGGCCTGACCTGACCTGAGTTAGGTCAGGTGAGTCCACTCTACCTGGAGTGCTCATGTTCTGTCCTGCTGTGACTCTGCCTCAGGGGACACGCTGCTTATGGCTCGGCTGTCAGCATCATCGGAGATGACACTTACATTGGGCCCACTTACTTCATGACCTACCACACTGTTCTTAAGACCTCTGCTGACTACATTGATGCCATGAGAAAAGCCCAGCTTGTAGCCAGAAACATCACAGAAGCCATGAATTCTAAGGGAAGTCACTACCGAGTGTTCCCATACAGGTAAGGCTGGGGGAGGGGCATTTGAGATGAGTGGGGATGGATTTGATACAGACTTTCCATTTGCTGACATTAGAGTTTTTATTTTCTAGTTGTTGCTCCTGCTCTTTCATTGAAAAATAAGGCAAAGCAAACAATTGCTTTTCTTAAACCATAAGTGTGATCTCAGTTAAAGACTGGCAGCCTCTTTTTGGGGTAGCCCTATGTCCTAATTCTTGGGCAGCCCAGGGTGGTTCCCAGAGCAGCTCTGGAAGGTTTGTTTCTTTTCCAACAGCCGATGGAATCCTTTGGAAGTGTTTATAAGGCAGCAGGGAATTGGAGTTACTTTCCGGTCATTCTTTGGATGTCAGTGGCTAATAAAGATAGTTGGGTGGTTCTAGGTGCATTGTGCCAATCTCAGGTGGTTTTATGGGGTCTCTGTCACTTTTCAGCAGTTTTCCCCTTTGCAGGGTGGTGGGGTAAAGAGGGAAGACCCCAGGAGTGTGAGTTCTGACCAAATACTCTTCTGTCCAGTGTGTTCTACGTCTTCTATGAACAGTACCTGACCATTATTGATGACACCATCTTTAACCTCAGTGTGTCTCTGGGCTCCATATTTCTGGTGACATTGGTGGTTCTGGGCTGTGAGCTGTGGTCTGCAGTCATCATGTGTATCACCATAGCCATGATCCTGGTCAACATGTTTGGTGTTATGTGGCTGTGGGGCATCAGTCTAAATGCTGTTTCCTTGGTCAACCTAGTAATGGTGAGTCCTGTTCTACTCTGCCTTGACGTAGCTCCTGGGACTCGAATGATGTTCCTGGGGATTCCTAGAAGTTCTGAAGGGGCCAGAAGTACTATGGCTGCCTTTTGCTCTTAGTGCACAGAGGGATGAGTGCCTGAGTCAGGTAGGGCCCAGGGGGAACACAGAACATCTGGAGCAGAAGCTCCCTCACAGCTTCTGAGGCTGGGCAGTCCCAGCACTCAGGTGCTGAGGCAGGAGGCTTGCAAGTTCACGGCTACAATCTCCTCTCCTTGTATTTGCAGCTGGAGTGAGCAGTGGAAGTCATGGTGTGATGCGAAAATAGGGTTCCATGGTCTAGTTTGGGTGTGCTGTCACCGTTATCCAGAAAGGACTAGAAAGCCACATGACTTGGCACCACAAGCACCTGACACATGCTCGTGATCCCAGCATTCAAAAGGCTGAGATAGGAGGGCCCCTGCAAATCAGAGGCCAGCCTTACCTACACAGTGAATTCCAGACCAGCCTGAACTACAAACTGAGATCCTATCTCAAAAACAAAGGCTGGGGCAACTCACTCAGTTTAGTAGAGCACTTGAATAGGATCCATGAACCCCCAGCGTTGCGGCATTATGTAGGCTCTGGAGTGCAGGCCTGTGGCCCCTGGGGAGGCCGAGTAAGAGGGTCAGATGTTTAAAGTCATCCCTTGGCTAACAGCAAATTTGAGGACAGCCAGATTGTCTGAAAATAAACAAACTGTAGCCTAATGACATTAAGACACCTGAGTTTTACTTATATTCTTTAGGCTTCCCCATACAGTTGCCAGCTAGTTAGTACCGCAAATGAAGCCAGGCATATCGCTGCACACTTTTAATTCCAGCACTCAAGAAGCGGGCAGAGACAGGCAGATCTCAGAGTTGGAGGACAGCCAGGGCTGCGTGGGGAAACCTGTCTCTAACAACAAAAATATTAATGAAACATAACCTCAAGATAGGAATACCGTGAGAGCGGTAATGAGGCATGAACAAAGGAGTGACCGTGTGCTGGCTCAGTGGGGAACAATAGGGAATCTTGAAAATTTTCCAGAAATTTTTCTAATCAAAACCAAGATGCTATAGGAAAACGGAGCACTGGATAGTGCCCAGAGGACTTCCAAGTTTCCTGCTGTAGTTTAGAAGAATTTTCAGCTGAAAACCATCTGTTCTCACAGGAATGCTTTATTTCAGAGCTGTGGCATTTCTGTGGAGTTCTGCAGCCATATAACAAGAGCATTCACGATGAGTACCAAAGGAAGCCGAGTGAGCCGAGCAGAAGAGGCACTGGCCCACATGGGAAGTTCTGTGAGTATGCCAGGCCCCAGGATAGGTGGGGCCTGCAGCAGGGTGCCTCTCACAGAGACTGGCTGCTTCTCAGAAGAGACACAAATTGGGGGTCACACAGAGTTTGGAGCCATTCCCTAAACAGCAGCTCCCAGCAACAACCAATTTGCACACAGTTCACCAAATTGCTAGCTATGTATCTTGAACAGACCCATAGTTCCCAAGAATTGTTCTTGTTTGTGTGGTCTTTTACGCAACTGGATGGCTTAAATAGGAAATGTAGTAAACTTAGACTTGAGAGAGATGGAAGTCAGTAGCACTCTGTGGGGACACTGAGAATCTCCTAGGTTACAGAGCCCGCTGAGCTGTCTGGCCTTGATCCAGCTCCTCATCCCTGTGTTCCCCATCAATCACTTTGCCACTGTAGAAAATATCAGCATTTGCTCCGTAACAACGTTAAATACTTGAAATATTTTCCAAGCCAGGAAGATAGCTCAGGTCAAAGAGGCTTGTTCTAAAAGCCTGGCTTTGATCTTCAAAGACTGCATGAAAGAAATGTGTCGGTAATTTTGCAGCATCCCCACAGCCCTGTGGACACTGATGCTAAGGCAGCTTTGTGTGACAATGTGTGCTCATTTGTAACAGGCTAACAAGTCATTTCTGCCTCTGCAGGTATTCAGTGGAATCACACTTACAAAATTTGGAGGGATTGTGGTGTTGGCCTTTGCTAAGTCTCAAATTTTTGAGATATTTTACTTCAGGATGTACTTAGCTATGGTCTTACTCGGAGCCACTCATGGACTGGTATTTCTTCCTGTCTTACTCAGCTATGTAGGTAAGTGTGGAAGGAAAAATACTGCTAAAAGAAAACTGCATTAGCGGGCCATGGTGTCGGAAGCCTGCAGTCCCAGCACTTGGGAGGTGGAAGGAGAGATCCAGAGTTCAAAGACATCTAAGCCAAGCTTGAGCCATCCTAGGCTGAACGATCCTAACTCAAATTTTTAAATCTTGAACATTCCTGGGTAGTATTTGAATTTGTACTGATGGCCACCTGATAATTCATACTGTATACAAAATTATAAAGGGGAGAAAATAAAGGTTCCCCAAGACTTTATGGTTAGCCCAATTATCTCACTGGGCATTCACTGCCCTGTTTGTTTCTGGAGGCTTCAACAAAAGCCTAAAGAGAGCTCTTGAATGTCAGCAGGATGAATGAGGAAAACAGCCAGCCCTGCCAGCAGTACAGGTGGCCTTTGTGTTCCCTACCAGTGACTGTCCAGAGCCGAATGCTGTCGCTGTTGTGGTGATTCCACCCCATACAAATGACCCCCGCTTGAAAAGAACAGGACTGGCTTGCCTTACAGCTTTGTTAGGAAGTCGAAGCATTAAAATTGAAAAATTGGAAGCTGGGGTGATAGCTCAGTGGTTAAGAGCACTGGCCATTCTTCCAGAGGACCCAGGTTTGATTCCCAGCACCCACATGGCAGCTCACACCTGTCTGTAACTCAAGTCTAAGGAGATTTGACACTCTCTTCTGGCATCAGGGGCACTGCACATGTTGTATATGGGCACACATATAGGCAAAACACCTGCACACAAAAGAAGAAAATAGAGGTCTGGAGAGATTGCTCAGGTTAAAAGCACTGGATGTTCTACTAGAGGTCCTGGGTTCAATTCTCAGCAAGCACATGGTGGCTCACAGCCATCTATAATGAGGTCTAGTGCCCTCTTCTGGCCTGCAGGCATACACACAGGCAGAACACTACATAATAAAAAGTCAACAAAGCCAGGGGCTTTCTCCCATCCCTAGATTATTTACACTTCTTTTCTTTTGTCTCTCACAGGACCATCGGTAAATAAAGCTAAAAGACACAGCACTCAAGATCGGTACAAAGGCACAGAGCGAGAACGGCTCCTCAACTTTTAGCCTGTAGAAGGCTGTGGTGACTGTGTCTATGGATAGGTCAAGTTTACTGCAGGACAGCTGTTCTGCTAAGGCCGTGCTGGGTGCTGCTTGTTCCTAGGCATTAGGTTGTGTCAGTTATGGCAAATGCAGCTCTACCCACTTTTAAACTCAGGAATGCACTCGTGACTTGTGAAACAGTATTATGAAATCTGAAGGTGATAGTTGCCAGCCCCTACAGGGAAAAAAAAACAACCAACTTTATCTTCAGCAAGAGGAAGGACAGCCACCACTTTTGAAAAGCCAGTCCATGTGCGGTCTCCTCTTTTCAGGAGTTAGCCACTACACACATTCGATAGCTTATTTTTAGCAACATCCGAGGATGTTGTAGGTACTTTATTACAACATTTTGTAGCTAAAGAGCTTTATTAATGCAATAAATTAACTTTGTACATTTTTATATTTAAAAGACAAAAAAAACCAAAAAATGATCACAGGACTTCAGAATGCTGTAGGCCTCATTAGAGCTTGTTCTCCAAAAACCTGCTTGAAAAAGGCAACGTGCTCTTCACAGTGTTCTCCTGGAGGGAAATGTAGCTTCAGTCACTGGTTAAGGCATGGGAAGAAGGATGGAATGCAGACAAAGCTCATGGGTTACATACTGGGTTTTAACTTATTTTCTTTAATAAAATGCCTCCTCCTCCTAGGTTTTGAGATCATTACCACTCTTTCTATCACGGTTCATGGCTTTAGTCCCAGCCAGCTGCCCTCCCTGTGTTAGAGCCACGAGCAGCTCTGATGCCATCTCTCTCATGCAGTCTGCACTATGCAGACACATACATACATGGTGTAACTTGTGTTAGATTTTATCATGCTTTCTTAAGGGAAACTGCCAGCTCATATATCAAATATGTCTGCGATGCCTCAACTCTGAGCACTCCTCCTCTACTGGCCTCAGGGTGTAGGAGAATCTACTCCATCACAGAGCACAGGCTAGGGGTGAGGTAGGCTGCTGGGAGTTCCCACAGAAGTATATACTCCTTTTCTTTGTGGTCACGCTGGGCCTCCTCTCACCTGGTGTGAAGTTAGGGTTCCCTCGCAAACGCTGATTTCGCTGTTCAAAGAAGCGAAATATGGTATAGAAGAGCATGACATCATCAGTCTGCTTTGCAGCATCTAAGAATTTGCGTGCGGAAATGTTATCATGGCCACCAATGCCCCGAATGAACCTTAGGGCAGCCAACACTTGGTGTTTGGATAGAAGAACTTCTACTATCTCATCATTTGCTGTTGAAAGTCTCTGCAAGGAAGAAAATGGAGAAAAATGGACAACCATGGGAAGGGATGCAATGACAGCCAAAGCCATGGCAAAGCTGTTACCTTCAGCATGTCCAGAGACAGCTGGTGGGCGGGAGGGTAGAGGCTCTCCAGGGACAGCAGCAGGCAGGCCTGGAAGACAGAGTTTAGGCTAGCTTTAGTTAGAAGGTTACCACTGAAGGGCTCAGTGACAACAGAAGGCAAATCCAGTCTACAGACCAAAGGCTTGGAGTCGCTGAGCACGTGGTATTGCAGAAACTGGTGGAGCATGTAAAAGAGGTTGTGCTGGACAAGGGTCTTGATGACAAGCTCGTGTAAGTAATGCTAGGGACACAAGAAAGGTAAAGGACATTACTAAGTCACCAACCATGACTGGCTGAGGATTGCAGCAGTCTGGACTCCCAAGCCAAGGTTTAGTTGTAACATGTTCTCAACCAAAGTTTCCATTCCCACTAAAAACAACTGCCATGTTAAAGTTACTCAGAAAGCCACCTCTTCTGAGCGTGGCAGTGCTCTGACCTAATTTCCTCTAACGTGGGATGACAAATACCAACCTGCACTGGAATCTGAAACTGGTTCAGAGAGCGAATATATTCCATCAGCACAGCTATCACGAACTTGTGTGGCATTTCCTACAGAAGGAGAAGGGTTCTTCTTATGAAAAAGAAACCGCAGACAGCCCACCAATGCCCAGGAAAGTGGTCCGGTGTTCTGAACCATAGACACTGGAGATGGCGGCCCCAGGCCCGCCCTGAGGGCAGCCCCTCTAGCTTAAACACGGTGGAGTCCTGCTGCTGCTGCCCTCAGTAGCCCACTCAGGCCAGAAACCGTTACATACCTTGTTTTCTACAAATGGCGACAGTACGTGTGTGTACACATCAGACTGGTCCACCACTGCTTGGGTCCGCACCGGCCTTTTGAGAGCTGGGTTGCTCCGGCTCTGCCCTGCTTCTACTGCCTAAAGTGAGACAAGTTGTAACCTTTATCATCTTCCATAGAAATAACATCAGTTAGTTAACCAAGACTGACTTCCTAGGCACAGACCTAACACGAGCAACACACTTCACAAGTCAGCCAAGACTCCCCAGGGCAGAGCTCTGGGAAACACTCCAGGGCTTGTGCAGGATCAGAATTAAATCAAGTCAGTCACACTTTTTCTAACCTCTGAAGACTTATAACCAGCCTGATCTTTTTACTCTTGACCAGCTGCACCCTCGTTTATGAAGCTCTACCAGGTAGTAAAGGAGTAGCTCCTGCACTGGGCCTATGTTGGAATTTTTATTCATTTTTGCAGTATTTCAAATGGGTCTAGGTGTAGCCTGAAGGTTCTGGCCTGGCCTGGCCTAGCCTAGCCCTGAGGTTCAGACCCACAGTTCCACAGCCATTTAGTCCCAAATAATCATACAAAGGCTTATATTAGTCACAAACTTTGGCCTATGGCTCAAGCTCATTACCAACTAGCTCTTATATTTCTGTTAATCTACGTCTTGCCATGTGGCTCGTGACTTAGCAGTACTTTCACATCTTGCTCCTTGGGCAACTGGATGTGTCTTCTAGACTCCTCCCTTCTCTCTGCTTAGATTTCCCACCTGTCTCCAAGCTCGTTGCCATAGGCCAAAACAGTTCCTTTATTAACCAATGGTAATAAAGCATATTCAGTGTACAGAAAGACATCCCACATCATCTAGGGCCTTACCCATCTCTACATTTCTACCATTGCCTAGGTCATAGTTATAGCCCGGTATAACGGGGATCCAAGAGTGAGTCAGAGCTCCCCAAGACTGAGCTGCTCCAGCTGTGTGTGTCTCTAGTGAGCAGGCTTGTTCCTCACACCTCATGACCACAGCTTGCCCAGGGCTCAAACCCATTGACTCCCAGAGCCCAGGACTATGGGACCAAAAGGAAGGAGGACACAGGCAGACAAGGCTGACACAGCCCAGGAACAAATGATTGAGACAGCCCATCAGATCCACTATCCTCGGATAACCAAGCAGTGTCCACCGTTGGTAATCACGTCCTTGAAATGTTTCTCCTACTGTCCCAAAGTTCCTGCTTCAGAAACTGGGATAACTTAAGTGTTGAACCTAGCAGTGAGCCACAATAATTCTCCCAGCCTTTCACTGAACATGTGATATGTATTAACTGGAATGCACAGTGCTAGCACTTAACCAAGGCCTCCCTCAAGGATACTGACGGCAGCAGCATCCTAGGATATTCTTTTTTTGCTAGTCTTAGGATAATCCTTTTGGTGGCCCTGCCAGTGAATCCTAGTGAATGCAGAGATGTGGCTGCTCATGTTGCTGAGGACAACTAACTGTGAGATACTCAGCCCTTTCTGAGGCTAAGAGAACATCACAGAAGAAGAAATAGTGTAAAAGCCAGAAGACGGGAAAGGGCTACAAAACACTGTCTTCAGAGCTTGACACCGCTATCACAGACATGATCTCACAACAGCTTCCATGCACTGGGCCTGTCAGCTGTCAATCAGGGATCTGGGAGGGGCTAACGGGACCCTAACTCTCCAGTAGAATCTGGAGGAGAAACAGTCATGGCCTTTGGGAGGGCACCCAGCAGTGAACCAGGACATTTCAAACCTGTGCTCACAGTCCTCGTAAAAATCTGAATCCCAAAATAAAGCTATGAAAATGGCGGAGACAAGGAGGGAGGCAGCAGGGTGAGAGCACACAATATGCTCCATACATACATGAAATTGTCAAAGGACACCAATAAAAAATTATTTTGGCCAGGTATAATGGTACATGCATTTAATCCCAGCATTTGGAAGGCAGGTGGCTCTCTGACTTTAAGGCCAACCTGGTCTACGTAATGAGTTCTAGGCCAGCCAGAGGTACATAGTGACACCCTGTCAAAAAAAAGAAAAAGAAAAAAGAAAAAAAGACTTATCTGAAAGAAAAAGAATCTTTGAAAATTTACTTTCTGAGTTTTCCTATCGGTACATACTGCATGTTGGACACAGCTCACCATACTTCCCTCCAGATCACCTCATATTTGTAGATACCTGCTGAGCCCAAGGGAAGGTGCAGCCAGCAGTGGAAAGCACAGCTCTAATTTGCCAAGTGCAGGCTCTGACCAAAGCCAAGGCTGATTTTCTCTCTTTCTTCAAATAGAAACAGACTAAGAACATATCCACATGTAAGCTCAAACAAATATTAAAAAGCAGAAACAGCAAAGGTATTGAGTTGAAGCCTCCGGCCAGCAGCATGTAGTGACTCTGGGTATGCCACTGTCGCCTTGCCCTGGCAGGCATCAAATCTCTGATAGCGCGCTATAACATGGCAGGACTCCTTCAGTCTTATCTTACCACTGTGTAGCTCTGCTCAGCGTCCAAGTACTTCTTATACTCATGGTTGAGTTTATCAAAAACGGTGGCGATCACTGGTAGCGTGGCTCTGTCTGACTCAGTCAGCACTGGAAAGGACAATGCACACGGTCAGATCCACTGTGGTCAGATCTTACTGATGGTGACAAGGAAATCCCAAAGAGTAACCATGCAAACACTGCCTTGAAGAACCTTCAAAGGACCGTTGTTTTAAAGAACTGACTCCTCACAATCAGGATCCCTTTCAGTGACAGGAAGAGACAAGCAAGGCTATGCAATCAATCAGCTTCCACCTGGAGCCACCTGCCTCCGGCTGCTTCCTACCCAAGTCTCTACACGTCATTTGTAGAGACTATATTTATATTCCCCAGGATTCTTCATGGGTTATAAGTAATGCGGCTTTGAAGCATACAGCCCTGAGTACAAAAGATGAAAGACGCAATGAATGGGGCGCCCTGGTGAGATGGCTCGGCAGGCAACCTTTCAGCTGTTAGTGGAAAGGTTGGTGGTTCATGCCCACCGGGGGACCCCAGGAAATCAGAGCAGAGGTAGGAGAAGGAGGACGGAGTCAGACAGGGATCAATCCAGCTGCCAAAGAAGAACCAGGAAAGGTAAGCCAGGTGGGCCACGGCCACGTGGTGGACAGATTGATGGAAATAATCAGATTGAGTTGAGATCGAAGAGCTAGCTGTAATGTGCCTGAGACACGGGCCAAACAGCATGAAATTAATACAAGCAGCTGAGTCCTTACTGGGGGGAAAGCAGCTGCAAGCAGGTCCAGACTGCAGGTCTGTGGGTCTGGACTGCCAGAGGGACGGGGCCAGACACCGGCTACATGAGCACCCACCCCCAGGCCTGAGTTCAATCTCGTCACCCCCACGCTAGGAGAGAGCGGAACCCCACAAGTTGTGCTCTGATATCCAGCTGTATACCATTGTGGAGAGCTGTGTGTAGCCACGCCTCCACCTTCCTGATGGTGAGCACTCTCTGTGGTGAACAACTCCATATATGGCTAAGGCTGAGGATCTGGCTTGCTTGAGGATCTGGACCTATGGGTAGTGCCTACGTGGGTTGTAGTGCGTACTGGGGTTGGCTGCCCAGAGGCTATTTAGGCTGTGGGCGGGTGGGTTTCCCCATGGTCAGAAGGAGAAGGAATGAGAGAGAATATATAGCAAGTCAGTCAGTCCCCGTCATAAGTAAGTAAGTAAGTCAGAAGTCAGAATTCAAGGTTCCTGAATAAAACTGCTGAAAGAAGAGCCTGGGTGTCACGTCTTCCTTGCGGGACGAGGTGGCGCGTGACATACCATGGCATGTGCCTATACACACAAACACACACACACACACACACACAGTGTAACTTTTTTTTTAAAGGTGGTGGGCTGGGCAGTGCTGGTGCACACCTTCACGCCCAGCACTCAGGAAACAGAGGCAAACATCTCCTGAGTTCCAGGCCAGCCTGGTCTACAAAGTGAGATCTAGGACAGGCAGGACTACACAGAGAAACCCTGTCTTGAAAAACCAAAGAGAGAAGAAATGTGGTGGTGGGAGCCACAGACCTGTGGGAGGATGAGCCCACTTACTCTGTGAACAGACGGACAGGATGACCATCTTGCACTCCTTCCTCTGGAGAAGAAAGTCCATCAGTCTCCCTTTATCTGGCAAGAGATTCACGATGGGCTGAAGTTTGACCTGGAGGTTCCAGAGGTAACCTGCGTGTTAAGAGGCAGCAAGCTCAGCAATACAGTGCAAGCCAGAGCCAAAGGCACTAAAGAGCACCCCACACCTCTTCATGTTAACAACCTAGAATATAGTTAGTGGCTCTCTCTTCCTAACCAGCGTGGACATTCAGGAGGGTGGCTGACTTTGGAAGAACTGAGCCACACTATTTTAGCACATGTGGCTGACTCCTCATGATGAATGATGAACTGCATTTAGTCACAGCAACGGTTATCTCCATGAGGAGAAGGACAGCAGCTCAATTCCCTTCAACAGGCCTAGCCCCGTGGCCATTAGCTGTGCATGGGTTAAACAGATAACTCCACAAACTGTCGGTGACATCTCCATCCACTCCTCGGCCTATGCATGTACTCACAGGCAAGCTGGTGCCACATTTCTGAGAGCTCCATGGAAGAAAGGTATGTGACATCAAAATAATTGGAGGGATCAATTTCTCAGCTTCTAAGATCTGGCACTGTTGCCAATATATAGAAGACAAGTGAATTCATTATATCCAGTGAGTGTCTCACATTTGAGCTCACTACCCCTTCCCAAGAATTCTAGAGGACGAGACTGGAAGATCCTCAAAATGACCAAAGATTCATACAACATTCTCAAATGAAAGCCACAGCTAATTACCTAGAAAGAGATATCAGGCTGAAGGAGGCATCACCAGCAAGACAAGGGATTAAGTATCTTAGAAGTTGGGAGGTGGGTTAGGGATGAGGATATGGACCATGGGATGGCTTTTTGAAATGGCCATGGGAATATAACAGGGACTGGCCATACACATGCTCATTAAAAAAAAGAAAGAAAAGAAAAAAATAAACTACAGAGGAAAGTATAAGTTAAAATGCAATCCCATTCTCCAGACTGAAGGGTCATGTCAAAGATTCATACTGCAGCAGCAGCAATGGCCGTGGGAACTCTAAAGTCAGCACATACTTTTCTACATAGGCGACGGCCCTCAGACCTACCTTGGCTCGCACTGATGATGATGTCTGGTTGAAAGACAATCCATGAGGAGGAATCTGTATGTTAAAGAAAATTCCAAATCGAAGAAAATAGGATAATAAAAGGCAAGCCCTGTTTCACTTAGCCCAGCCCCTGTATACTAAGGCCACAAAAGGCTTGCCTCCCCAGGATTGGCTTCCAGAGCTGTGTGCAGTGGGTGGGGACACATCCCCTTTGCACAGTGACATGGCCTTTGTGAGGATACAGAGTTTACAGGGAACTGGACACTGACTCGTCACAGCAGCAGGACCTACAAATTGAGAATACAAGTGTGAGCAGGCAGCCAGGAAATCCTGCAGGGGCCACAACAGGGGCAAAGCAATACTTTGTACTGCCCCTAGCAGACATCACTAGACTACAGTCAGGTGAGGAGGAGGAAGTGACTATCCTGTCTCACCAGTGACACCTGGGAAGGTCAGCTACAGCTACATTACAGTCCAGGAAATGTGTCCCCAGGAGGAGGAAGTGTGACAAAGCTGCCCTCACTGGGCTTGGTTTTACAGTTTATTTTTTAAATATTTTATGAGTAGAGTGTTTTGCCAAGTGTATATGTGTGCACGACACACATGTCTGGTGCCTGACGAGGCCAGGCAGGGAAGAGGATGTTGGAGCCCCTGAAACTGGAGTGCAGACCATTGTCTACCACCTCGTGGGTGCTGGGAACCAAACCCAGGTCCTCTGCACTGAGCCGTATCTCCAGCCCCAGGTTTGTTTTAACCAGAGCTGACCTCACCATTCGAATGTGTACATTAAAACCTTCAGAAAATGACCTGGATGATTCAAAAGGAATCACAGATTCACTGACGGCTCAAGTGATGATAGCGGTGACAATGGGCTCTGCTTTCCATGGCCCTGCACTGAGCAGGCCTAAGAGAGCTCACCTAAGTATGTCCCACCTCACAGGACACCCATCCCAGCCAGTTCTGTGGCCCGTGTCATGTATCCTGGGGACGTGGGGAGGGCTCTTCAACTGAACAGGTTACCCAGATCCAATCAGAAGGCAGTGTTGGTGAGCCCACTCAGACTGTGCACAGGCAGACGAGCTGCAGGAAAGCATTTGCCCAGCAGACTGAAGGGAAAACTTCACTGGCTAGGCCAAGCCTCAGTGCAGAGCCGGGCATGCCAGTCTACAGAGACCCCAGGTGAGTAACAGTCAAACAAAAGCCACATGTTCAGCAAGACAAAACCAACACATCTCTCAAACTCAGCTCAATATACTGGGTGAGCAACAGAGTCTCAGGTTTTCTAGAGGCTCATGGTCCAGCAGGAAACACAAAGGAAAGCCCACCACTCAAGTTATGCTCTACCTGCTCAGACTCCCTAGAACTCCAGGGAGTCACGAATTCTTGACCTCTTACTATCAGTCTTTTCCCAGACTAATCTGACTCACTTCAGTTAGTGCCCTGGTCAAGCAAGTAGCCTCTTTATTGATCCTTTAGCACTAGATCCGAGTTGAGGCTTTTCCCCAGTCAGCCATTAGCCATCACCTGTTCCTTACCGATCGATCACCTTAGTATCCAGGAGAGCCAGATACCAAAATAACACATCAGAGACTATGAGCATCAGGGGTCTACTGGCCTTCTCCCTCTGTGGCTTGTGCTGGACCAGCAAGATGGGCCAGCTGCCCAAAGCTGGGTGCTTGCTAATCACCACCTAGGGCTTGCTCTCAACTGTCTCTATAAAGGCACAAGGAAATCACGGGATGAGCAACTGCGACACGCCAGCTCACACACACACACACACACACACACACACACACACACACACACACACACACACCATGTGTCTCCTGTGAAAACACAGCCACCAGACATGCCAGCTCTCACACACACACACACACACACACACACACACACACACACACACACACACACACACACCATGTGTCTCCTGTGAAAACACAGCCACCAGAGATCCAAATCCAAAGTACAATGGTTCAGGACTTCAGTCAGCTGACTCACTGCAGTCTCTTTTAAAACTGAAGAAACAGTACTATCGGAGACCCTGTCCTGAGTGGCTTATTTCCTTTCTCTTGACTTCCTCCCTGACCTTAGCAGGAGGAACGATCTAAAAGAAACTCAAAAATCATAATGTAAGCTGTGACTATGAGTGAGCAACTGGCCGTACCTACTATAACCAACATGAGGGCTTGGCTCCTGGCTTAAGAGCGATGCTGACAGAGGACCTGGGTTTGGTTCCCAGCATCCACACGGTGGTAGACAATGGTCTACACTCCGGTTTTAGGGGCTCCAACATCCCCTTCTGGCCTCATCAGGCAGCAGACATGTATGTAGTGCACACATATGCACTTGGCAAAACACTCAACCCATAAAACACTTAAAAAATAAACTGTACAACCAAGCACAGTGAGGGAAGCTTTGACACACTTCTTCCTCCTGGGGAAACATGGCTTCTGACAGCACACACACATACACACACACACTCATACACACAAACACAAATAAAAAGCAACTCTAAAAAAACCCCATAACACAGACTAGGGGGCATGTGACCCCGATTAAAATAACAGCCATAATCAATTGAATTTATTCTGGGGTTACAGAACCAGGGAAACAGAAAATGTTACTGGGCTTATCAACATTAAAAGGCAGCATGCCAGCCATGTGTGGTGGCACACACCTTTAATCCCAGCACTTAGGAGGCCAAGGCAGGCCGATCTCTGAACTTGAGGCCAGCCTGGTCTACAGAGTTCCAGAACAACCAGGGCTATACAGAAAAAACCTATCTCAAAAAAGAAAGGGAGAGAGAGAAAAAAGGTTCCAGGTTCTGACAATCTCAATTTCCACTATGGGGCCCCAGGAAGGAATATTATTTATCTTCATTTATTGTATAAATTGATTCTCAAAATATAATGCCAGCTTAGAGAAGCGGCAGGAGTAGGTTCGGTTTTTTGTAAAACAGAACAAACTGGCTGGAGATGTAGCTCAGTGGCAGAGCATTTGCCTAGTATAAGGTCCTGAGTTCAATCCCCAGCACCCCAAAACACACATCCTACTGAAAAATGAAGCAGATCTGGGAGTGTTTTCCTTGTCCTATTCTGAACGCAGCTCCTGACAATATCAGCCAGAATACAGCCCTGTGGGAAAAGACAGCACTGCCAGCTCAGAAGTGCTCTGCTCTCACCTGCTGCGGGGATCTGGTAAGGCTGAATTGATCGGGCTGGAAGCACAGGGTGATGGAAAGTGACCGTGCCATCAAACTCTCCCCGTAACTTGATGTCAAATATCACCGATGTCTGTAGAGTAGGGAAGAGGCATCACCACAAGCTGCCAGTCCGGAAGCCTCCGCCTGCACCAGCCCACAGCCCTGCTCACAGGGGACTTCCACTCTGGCCACTTCGCAAATACTGCCTACACTTATGGCCTGCTTCCTCAGAAGGTTGTAAGGTTGTAGAGAGATGCAGGCACATCGTTTTCACTTGAACTTGAGACAACTTCAGCAGCATGACACTCCCATCCCTCTGCCCAGAAAGCATGGGGACGCGCTCAAGTTAGCCATTTGGAGAATGTCACAGATTGATGGGCCCAACATTGTCAAATACTGTTATCCACACGCCACAAAGGCCACAGACTCACTGTGACACCAGGGATCTGAAGCAGAGTCTCAGACCAGCTGGCTCAATTAAGTAAGAGCCCAAAGATCAATCAAATAGTTTCTCAAAGTTTCTAACATCTTTGATTGTCTTTGAGATGGGTCTTGTGTAGCCCAGGCTGCCCTCAAACTCAGGAGAGCGCTAAGGAAGACTGAACTTCTGACCCTCCTGCCTCTTCCCCCCAAGTGCGGGGTGACAGCTGTGCGCATCACAGATGGTGGTTAATCTGGGGATGGAATGCACCAGGCAGCTGTGTCCCCAGCTGAAAGACTTTCAATGATCAGTTAGGAAATCACTGCTAACTCCTTTGAACTTGAGCCCTCTCCTCTCCTGTGTTAGGGTTTGCCAGTTTTCACAAAGCCTAGAAAGAGCCCCAGCACAAGCTACTGCTGCTGGTGGCACAGTTCAAGGCCAGCCTGATCTACAGAGTGAGACCCAGGACAGCCAGAGCTACACAGAGAAACCCTGTCTCAAAAAAGAGCTCAGGCACACAACAGCCTAACTCACATAAGACTCATACCTCTGTGTCCTGATGGTGGACCACCACCAAGTTGTCCACTACATTTAGAGCAAACTTTCCAGTCCTGTTTAACTTCAGGATGTGCATCTTTTTACATGCGCCCTCTCTGTAAGACAGCAAAGGTGTGACAAGAGGTCAGCAAGCCTTACTTCATTTCTGAAATCCAAGAGGGAAAAGATTGTGAGGCACCAGACATACCGTGGGAGATGATACAACACCACCTCCGCTCCCGTGCTATTGGAGGTCCGAGAATGATGTCGCAGGAAGAGGACATAAAGTTGACCATATCTAAGCAGAGACAGAGGTACACACGCACGTCACACCTGGCCATTTGGAAGTCCTTCCTCCCAGAGGTGGGAATGTAGCGTGGCTGGCAGAGTAAAGCTGGCCGAGCTGCACACGACTCTGGGTTTGAATCCCAACATGGCATAAACTGGATATGGATTAACTCATAATTGTGCCACTTAGGAGGATCAGAGGTTCAAGGTCATCTTGACTACATAACAAGTCTCCAGCCCAGCCTAGCCTATATAAGCTCCTGGCTTAAAGAGATAATAAAATTCCTCCACATACAGGTAGATTACAGTCTTCTGAAAAAAAGCCACAAAGCCAAGCACTGAATTCCAATCAGGGAAAAAATGCAGACCAGTAGTTGTGACGAGCAATGCTTATTTTACTTCTAGCTTTGGGCTTTCTTTCATAGGGAGGATATATACCATAACAAAAGGACAGGACAGTCGCTCATCATGATACATGTCACCTCACAGACCCTGCATGAGCAGTTCTACAATGTAGACTTCTGTCCCAGCAATGAATTCAGCACTGGGCCTGCCATGGTAACAAGAAAAGACAGACCAAAGGGAGGAGCAAGTCCCCGCCATTGCAGCCAGGACTGCGCTCACTTCTCTGCTTTCAGAGAGGAAGTATGTTATACTAAAAATAATAATAATAATATCTAAAGTTAAGGTGGGAAACTCAGAGAAAAGTTGAAAATTATTTAGAATTTGACTTTTGGGACTGATTTATTCTGAGGATAAATCTCAGAATCTTGAGCATGCTAGATACTAAATTACATCTCAGCTCCTGGAGCAAAACTGTGAAGACTGCTGAAGCAGAGATAAGGTGGAAATGATTCTTTTTATCAATTCATTTTTTGATTAATGTTTTCAGTATGAAGAAACTTAAAACCTGAGATATCTATTTTGAAGCAATTACATAATTTTCTACATAAATAATTCCTTCCATTCCATGTTTGTGTGAATTTTTAAACTTATATTTTGAGGACTGGGCAGTAGTGGCACACACCTTTAATCTCAGCACTCAGGAGGGGGAGGCAAGTGGATTTCTGCGAGTTTGAGGCTAGCCTGATCTACAAAGTCAGTTTCAGAACAACTAGCTGTAAAGAGAAACTAGGGCTGTTTTTAAAAAAAGAAAATTATATTTTGAATATTTGTTTATTAGCTTTAAAATCCTTATTAAACTTCAGTTAAGAGTTTTTTTTAAAAAAATCTAAGGCAAACTTATTTAATTATTTGAAGGGTTCACTGAAATTGTTTCAATGTTCTCATTGTGTCAGACAAGGCATAAAAAAATATCATCCTCAGATCATAAATCAAAAGAAAATGCCGGGGCTCTAAAGATGGTTCAGCAGTTAAAAGCACTTGCTATTTCTCCAAAGGGCCTAGGTTCAATTCTCAGCACCCACAGGGCAACTAACAACCATCTATAACTCCATTTCCAGGGAACCTGATGCCCTCTTCTGGCCTCTGGTGGCACTGCACACATATAGTGCAAAGTATACACATAAAAATAAATCTTTTATAAAAAGTGTCAAAAGACCTTAGATTTTTCTATATTTGCTAAATTCATGTGTGAAACCAAAAAAGGGAAATCTTTGTTATTTGTTTTAGGGATTCTTTTACTGTGAGCTCCTAACACACCGTCATTGCTTAAGGCACTAAAGACAATACAAATAAGAACCCTCTGAAGACAGACATACATGGTTGCCATTGCGATGTCTCGTTCTGAAAGGCTAAGTTTGGTTGACTTTGGTGCAGCTGGTAATTCAATCTCAAACTTGGGAAGCTTCGACATGGTGCCAGCCTGTTTTGGGAAAAGTATAGGAAAGTTTACAACACTCCATGTTTTAGTTTGTTCTACATTTAATCAATGAAGACACACACTGTCTTCTAATCTTTCACCACAGTACCAGCCAGGACAGTGAAGTGCACCCTCTAGTGGTCTCAGATGCAAAGTTCATATTGAAGACAGGGTTCGTTCATTTCAGGGGCTTGACTTACTGTTGCTTTACAGTTGGGTTAGGGATGGGGCAGGAGCTATCTTAAGGGGCCCAGGGATCCTTCCCTCTTACCCTAAAATAAAAAGGCTGCAGAACATTCTCAAGGACTGTGGTGGACAGCAGGATCACAGCACTTTCGGGACAGTACATGTACCAGTTCACATTGATGTTGTGGCTCTTCAGGAGTTTGAGACTTCGTTTCTCAGGCAACACCTGAGACCAAGGTCAAGAACAAATCTTCACATTAAAGAGTGCTACAACAAATTAGGTAAGTAAAGAGCACAAATGGCCACTGAGGGCACAGGACAGACCCAAGTGCTGGTGAACTCGAACAGTACGCATGAGGTGTTCAATCCTAATACCACCAAAAAACAAAACAAGGAAATGCAGCCAATGGGTTACACAGGTAACTATTATTCCTATTTATTATGGCACTGTGTGCCTAGTGCTTTCTAAGGCTCTTTACTACAACCTGAGAAACAGAACAACATAGCAGATGAGAAACTCAGACTGACAGAGGCTGGGCATGGTAAAGTGGCAATTACAACCATGGCTGAGCCTCTCTCTATACGCTCAGGCACCAGGCACCAAAAAGCAAGAAACGGCAGGTTTTCATTTAATAGACAGTCACATGAAGCAATCCCCAGAGCCCAGGTACTGAGTCAGCCACCTTCCCAGGCTCCACCTGTACTCTACCTGGCACAGGGTCCCAGTCAAACTCCTGTCCTAACCCCACTGTTCATAGGACTGCTTGCAAGTACAGAGTCTAGGCAGGTCTAAATGTTCTCTCCATATTCTGACACACTAAGAACACTGCACAGAGTCAATATCAACACTCACCCAGCAACATGCCAAAGAACCATAAGGTAAATGAAGGCCATAAAGCATGAACCACATCCGACCCACGTACAGGGCCAGAAGGACGGCTCATGTCAGTGGCCATGTCAGAGCAGCAGCAGGTGACAACTGAAGTTCAAGGTGTCCGCCCAGCAGGAAGGACGTCAATCTCAGGCAAGCCCCGAGACTATAGACCCTGGAATGGCTTTTGTTTCTCCTGTGCCTTTGCATGTTTGCTGCTGCTGTCTTTCTCTGCTATCTGGCCTAGTGTGAATGGGCGTGGGGAGATCCTCAGTGCTTGTGATGTTCGTGTTTATCTCATGGAAACATCTTGTACCACTGGGTATTCTTACCTGTGGACTGTCATGAGGATGATTTCTTCCTAAGCTATACTGTCTAACTGATAATAAAGATAGTCTATACAGAGTTTTATGAATAAAAATAAATACAGGAAAATGTTATACCGCTAAGACCTATGAATTTCACCCTATGAGCTACATTAGATCACAGCTCAAGTTCATGACTAAGAAAAACAACTGAGTCCGAGGAGCCAGGCTGCTCAAATTCCTTTAATCTTAATGCTAAAAGATGCAGTCACAGGTTTTGGTATGCATCATTAGCAGAAACAAAGCTTCAAAATAACTTCAAATTACATCAGATGTTTTGATAATAGCCTTAAGATAACTCCAGAAAACAAACTAAAGCCCAATTGTTGCTAGCTGATACACTTTCCTGGCTAGGCCTGGCTGATGATCAAAGGTGATGATTAAGTTCTTGTGCCCATTGATGAATGGGCATGCACCCTAAAGATTCAAAGTACAACTGACTGTTTTTCTGCATAAAAGTTTAGGTTTCTGATTCCTTATAAGATTACCTTCTAAGATAAATAATAAAATGATTCTTTCTTTGTAACTGTAATATGCAGCCTGTCAACAAAAAAGAACTGGCTGAGAAAACGGTGTGCCTTGCTTGCTCACGTTCTGTTAATCTGTAACAAGTTACTGAGATGTGAATGCATGTGGGTTATTAGGGTGACTCTGCTTTTAATCGTGTAAGGAGATTTAAACAAACAAACAAAAACACATTTTTGCCTGTATTCATTATCATCATTCACTTGAAAAATGGGATGTAACCACATTGTGATCCCTGTATTGCCTGCAAGACTGTGTTGGGTATCAAAGCTGTAGAAGAAGGGATAGTGAATAAAGATGGAAACCATCAAGAGGTGTGAGTGTCTTTTTCCATAACCCTTCAGATAGAAAACTCTAGTACACAGCAAAGCTGTAGATTTCCCTTTAAGCCCTGAGCTGTCTGGAGGCTTGTCCTCCAGGCAGCCATAGACTCAGAAGATAAAGGTACCTGCCATCTGACCTAAATCTGATCCCAGAACACACAGAAAAGTGAAAGGAGATAAACTTCACAGACACTGTGACTTGAAAGCATACACTGGAAGCCATAAGGAGCATACCACCTTTTTAATCTTTTTTTTTTTTTTTTTTTCTATCGTGTGTGTATGCAGGCATTGGTATATCATACTGTGCACATGGAGGTCAGAAGACAACTTCTGGAAGACAATTTGCTCCTGACACTAGCAGTCCAGGGATCGAACTGAACTCAGATCGTCAGGCCTGTGTGGCAGGTGTTGACTCGTCTCATCAGACCTAACCTGTGTTAGGACCCAAAGACCTGGAATGAACACTTTATCACTAGAGAGAACAGATGTGTTTCAGAGTTATTTTATTTTATGTATAACAAATGTTTTGCCTACATATATATATATGGACCATGTGCATGTTTGGTGCTTATGAAAGTCAGAAAAGAGTTTTGGCATATGCTGGCCCTGAAGTTACAGATGGTTGTGACTCCATTGTGTTCCTGAAAAAGTGACAAGTGCTCTGGACCACTGGACACAGATACATTTTTAAAGATGATTGTGGGAGCCAGTAGTGGTGGTACACACCTTTAGTCCCAGCACTGGGAAGGCAGAGGCAGGCAGATCTCTGAGATTTGAGGCCAACCTGGTCTACACAGTAAGTTCCAGGACAGACAAGAAAAGAAACCCTATCTCAACAAGAGAGAGATGATCACAAGGAGCCCCTCTGCCAGCCCCTGTACAGTGTATCCAGGCTTCTCCATTTATGGATTTAAGCTTTACCAGGTTCTTCATGTTGGCAGCCCTAGAGCAAAGGCCAGGCATATCATCTCCTCAATTCTCATTTACACTCTTTTCATTACTACATCTAGAAGATTACAGACTGAAACTAAAAGTTCCTAATACCTTCTCTGCTTTCACTAGTTAAGTGATCACAGACGCAGCCGCTAGAGGCCACGGAACATGTTAAAGAATGAACAGAGGTACATCAAAGGCTGCTAGCAACATTGAGAAACGGTGACCCACAGACCATGAGAACACTGCCAATCATATATCTGATGTTCTAGAATATACAAACAACTACAACTCAACACCTCAAAAGCAAATAATTCAGTGAAAAACAGGCAGATAGCTGGAAAATAATTTCTTCAAAGACAATATACAATGGCATCAGCTCATAAAAGTATGTTTCAGGCTGGGGCAGAAACCCTACCAAATATCAGGCCCTGGGTTTTAACTCCAGCAGCTATGGGTAAGGGTGTCCCACATTACTAACCATCAAATCCAGCAAGAGCACCTCATGTCCATTAGGACAGATATTAGCAAAACAAAACCCAGACTGCTAACACGAATCTAGAAGCTGAGGCAAGAAGATTGTCATGAGTCCCCAGCCATCTTGCCTAGCATGCATAAGTTCCTGAGTTTGATCCTCAGAACAACAATAACAAGTGTTGGCAAGGATTCAGAAAAACTAGAATCCTGTACACATCTGCAGAGATCACAGAATGATGATCCACCATTGGAAAGTCTAGCAGTTGGCCAAAAAGTTTTAAAATAGAACTATTGTAAGAGTGAGCAATCCCACTCTGACTATATGCATCTAAAACAATAGAAACAGAATTGTGACAATAAATCTGCCCACCCATGATTCCAACCACATAATTCACAAAAGCAAAAAGTAGTCAAATGCCCATCATTAGATCCAGTGACTGTGTCCCAGTCTTAAGATGGAAATCCTGTCACAAGCAACAACAAAGAGGAACCTTGACAGCAAAGCAAAATGAAATAACCCTGTCACAAAAAGAGAACTGAATTAAGCACTATCACTGAGGAACAGCATATTCACACTGACCGAGAGTCAAGGATGGTGGCTGTAGGCCAGAGAAAGGCAGCTGTCTACGGCGTGACAAGGTGACTGAAGATGTTTAATGCTACTCAGCTATACACATTCTCCAAAGCCAAAAGAACCTGAGGTGGTTCCAGGAAAGGAAACATAAATGGACGCCATTCAAATAAAAAGACCCTTCTTCCCAGGGCAGTGGCTCTCAACTGTCCTAATGCTGCAACCCTTTAACACAGTTAGTTCCTCATGCTGTGGGAACCCCAACCATACAATTATTTTCATTGCTACTTCACAATTGTAATTTCGCTACCATTATGAACTTTAATGTAAATATCTGTATTTTCTGACAGTCTTAGGTGAGCTGTGAAAAAATTGTTTGACCCCCAAAGGGGTCGCAACCCATAGGTTAGAACCACTGTCCTAGTAGCACAGTGAAACTCTCTCTCCCAGATGGCAACTGTCTATAAACCAACGAGATCCAGGCCCAGCAACAGTGCCCCAAAGAGATTCCCGCACTCTATGTAAAGTGCAGATATCTATGTCAATGTAATGGTGTCTGCAATCTATCAATTCCAAGCACTGCTTTACCCATTCACATGAAGAAACATGTGAGCAGGCTCACTGAACTTTCTAACTATAATGGTAAAACAGTGAAACTGAGCTAGATATCCTGTAACAGGAAGTGATGAGACCACTGACAGATCATCCAGAACAGAACTATTTTCAGAACAAAATCAGGGAACAACAGCCAATGCATACAGCTATGTGAATAGAAAACTAGGCTGCAGAAGTTTATATGCAAGAGCTCCCCTTGTGTGAAAGATAATAATAATGTGCACAGAATAGTGAAGAAGTCTGCAAACTCTGATAGTCATGTTCAAGGACTATTGCAATTTTCATTTTTTGTATAACATTTCCTCAAGCTAGAGACTGTTTCTAGGACTCCTGTGGCAACACAGGCTGCTGAACTGTCCTTGCTTTCTCTAGTGAACCTTGCTTTTCTCTAGCAAACCTAACAACCGATACAATACCTGGTAAAATTCGATGCCTTGATCCGTTATGAAGACGATTTCTGTACAGCTAGTCCAACAGAATCCTAGTATGTTGGCATTCTTGGTCTGGAAGAATTACAGAAAGAATGCTTTTAGGTAGCTGTGGTTTCACATGCATATAATCCCAGCACCTAGGAGGTCAAGCAGCAGAATCGGGAATTCAAGGCCATCATGGCTACAGTCTGAGCTACAGAAGACACAATCTCCAAAAGAAAAAGGAAAATTAACCAAGGGGCTGGGGAGATGACTCTGTGAGTAAGAACCTGCGGCACAAGCAAGAGGACCCACAAGAATCGCCAGAGTGGCCAAAACCCTAGAGCTGGAGAAAGTCTCCAGGGCTTGCTGGCCAGCAGCTGAGTTCAGGATCTATGATGGAGAGCACAGAGCAGGGTTAGGGTTAGTGATTACTTATACTTTTCTATTAGTAAATAAAATTTGGGAGTCAGGTATTGGGGTAACAACTTGACCAGGAAAGCAATGGAAAACAATCAGTGACCTCCTCTTTTTCTCTCCTTCCTTGATCCAAAAGGGCCCAAAAATCTTTCAATGCAAGAGGACTCAAGAATCTTCTAAGTCCCTCCCTACTACTTCCTGTGTCTCTCTATATGTCCTGGGTCCTTCAAAACCTCTATGGCTAATTCTTCTGGTCAGCTAGTAGCTAGCTCCGCCCTCTGTTTCAAGGGGAACTTTATTGGCAGTCTCAGGACACAGCACAGGACACCCCACATCCTCCACTGACCTGTGAGGGCATGCATCCCTACACACACTTGTATACTTATACCACATACAAATAAAATTACATTGTAGTTTTAAAAGAATTGAAGTTTCTAATTTGTTAATAAGAAAGGCTGTGCAATGCTTCCAAAGCTCAAGGTCTCAGCTGTCACTGTCAGTTATTAATGAGATTCTCAGAATGGTCACTCATTGATGCTCCCCACTCCTCCAAGATCTCACTATTACAAGGGAGGCTGGCTTTGATCTGTGTAGCCTGGACAGCCTGGACCTCAGATGCTACTTCACCCTATGACATGCTAGGGGTCAAATGCTATTTTTTTTTTAATTTTATGTGAATTGGTGTTTTGCCTGCATGTATAACTGTGTAAGGGTGTCAAATCTTGGAATTACAGACAGTTGTTAGCTGCCATATGGATGCTGGGAATCAAACTCAGGTCCCCCGAAAGAACAGTCAGTGCTCCCAACCACTGAGCCATTTCTCCAGACCCCAAATGCTATTTTAAATCTTTGTTCTAACTCAAGATTCTGAATCTTAATTCCTTTGACTTTGCTGAACAGAAGAGGAAGCCTGGGTTTTATGAAAAGGTAATACCTACAGCACAGAAATTCCAACTTCTGCCTTTCAAACTGTTGACATTCCCCCAGTCACTATACTACAAGGGCCTGAAGTTTTGCAGTGAACAGAGACCAAGATGGGCTCCAGCAGCCTGAGTCTATAGACTGGGTGGCCAGAAGGCAAGCAGGCGGGCATAGCAGGGCTCAGACAGAAGCTGTTTCATACTTAGAGCACCTGAAGAGCAAGGAGGAGCTGGACTAAATGGTGGAGGCTCCTCCCACAGATGACGACACCATCTTGAGCTGAAGAGACAGAATTTCAAAACAGGGGAAACTGTCTGGCTCCATAGCTGAACCTCCAGCAGACCCTGGCAGGTCACCACCAACTAGACATCTTCCCAGGTGGAATTCCCAGCTTGTGCCACCAGCACCCACACATCAGTCTCCACACACAACCAACAGTGAAAGCTGCAGGGGAGAAATGAGGGCCCCCACCCCCACCCCACCCCCTTGTACCTTGCACTCTTGTGTGTATTCCAGCTGAGAGTTATCAGGAATAAAATTACAAAAGTCCTGAAAAACAGAAAAAAAGAAAGAAAAGGAAAAGAAAATTTCATATGAATAGCCTACCATGAGATAAAATGGGCATATGTTTTTGTTTTGAGACAGGATCTCATACATAGCCTGCCTCTGCCTTCTGAGTGCTGGGGGGATTTAAAGGCGTGAGTCACTACAGCCAACAAACAGATTTTTGTTGTTGTTGTTTTTGGGGTTTGGTTTTCCCTAGAACTTTATAGCTTTGGAACTCCATCTGTAGACTAGGTTAGCCTCAAACTCACAGAGATCCTCCTGCCTCTGCCTCCCAAGTGCTGGATTAGAGGCATGTGCCACCACCTCCCAGCTCAGATTTTTAAAAAGATTAGAAAACAGCTCATGTTAGTATGCCTTTAATCCCAGCACTAGGGAGGCAGAGACAGGGAGATTTCTGTAAATTCAAGGCCAGCCTGGTTTACAGAGTGAGTTCTAGGACAGCCAAGGCTACACAACAAAAGCCTGTCTCAAAAAAAAAAAAAAAAAGAAAGAAAGAAAGAAAGAAAACTAAACAAACACCCACAGACAAAAGACATAGAGGCCAACTGTAGTCAGCTCTCATCAACACGAAGTTATCAGTTGTGGTTTAAAAGAAAATGGCCCCCAGAGAAGGTGTGGCTTTGCTTGAACAAGTGTGACCTTGCTGGAGGAAGTGTCACTGTGGAAATGGACTTTGAGGTCTCCTCATTCAGCTACAGTCAGTGTGACAAGAGTCACTTCTGCTGCCTGAGGATCAAGATGTAGAGCTCTTAGCTCTTTCTCCAGCCCGTCTGCCTGCATGCCCCCACATACCATCATGACGATAATGGACTAAACTTCTGAACTATAAGCCATCCCAATTAAATGTTTTCTTTATAAGAGTTGTCATGGTTATGGTGACTGCACAGCTATCGAAACCCTAAGACATCAGTCAACTAAAGAATCCAACCAAGGGGTTGGAGAGATGATTCAGAGGTTAAGAGCACTGGCTGCTCTTCCAGAGGTTCTGAGTTCGATTCCCAGCATCTACATGGTGACTCACAACCATCTGTAATGAGATCTGGTGCCCTCTTCTGGCATGTATACATAATAAGCAGACAGACAAAGGAATCCATCCAAATACTCAGCTGGAACTCATGAACAGACTTTTAAAATTCAAGTTCTCAAGTCAGGTATGGCAGCTCACACCTAGGATTTCAGCACTCAAGAGGCTGAGGCTGGAGGATTGCTCTACGTTCAACATCAACTTGGGCTATGTAGTAAGTTCCAGAACAATCTGGGTCATAAAAGGAGGCAAAGAAAAAAGGGAATGGAGGGAAAGGAGGAGGGAGGGCGGAGGAAGGGAAGAAAGAAGAAATAAATTCCTCACATGGATGACATCAGATGTACTGGCCTTCAGCAGGCTTCCTGTAAAGCCAGTCATAAGGCAGCAGCAAGCACAGAAACCTGCTCATCTTCTTCCCAGGGAATGGAATGAACAACACTGGCTAAGTGACTGAAGTGACACTAGGAGCAAACGCAGGGTTTCCTTATACCAGGCTGAATCACCACTGCATCGCGTCCCAAGACACAATGGTGATGATTCCCAACAGATGAAGTGCCAGCAAGCTGTTCCAACTATGCTTAACATCTGTTCTTAATCCAGCAAGCAGACATGAGAAATGCCAGCGGATAAAGTGCCCTGTGTAAGACTAACTCACCAAGTCAAAATATACCCAAAATATACCTCGCATAATCCATGTTGCCAGTTAGCAAGCAACACAAAAGATGCAGGGGGCTGGAGAGATGGCTCAGAGGTTAAGAGCACCCTCTGCTCTTCCAGAGGACCCGGGTTCGATTCCCAGCATCCACGTGGCAGCTAACAACTGTCTGTAGTTCCAGTTCCAGGCAAATAAATAAATAAATAAAGTTTAAAAAAAAAAAAAAATAGAGGCTGGACAGATGGCCTCACAGAGCATCAGCTGCTCCAGAGGCCAGGTTCAGTTCCCAGCTCCTATGTGGCAGCTAATAACCACCTGTAGTTATAGTTCCAGGGGATCTATGCCCTCTTCTGAACTCCTTAGGTACTATACACACATGGTACACTGACATACAGACAGGCAAAACATCCATACATGCCAGTGGTAGTGGCTCACACCTTTATTCCAGCACTTGGGAGGCAGAAGCATGGGGGATTGCTGTGAGTTCAAGGCCAGCCTGGTCTACAGAGTGAGTTCCAGGACAGGTAGGACTGTTACAGAGAAACCCTTTCTCAAAAACAAAACAAAAAAACAACAACAAAAATCAAAGTAGAAAAGAAAACAATGAACTACTTGGAACGAGGGATCAAGAGACAGGACAAGGTAATGGGGCAGACATGAGCAGGGAACATAATACACATATATGAAAATGGCATGATGAAGTGCAACATTTTATAACATGAATACAGAGCTTTAAAGTCAGACTGATGCTAAGCTCACTCCTTTGTGAGGCCCTCAAAAGCCCCACATCACTGGACCCCTGGTGAGGAAACACATAGCACTGGCAACCCCCTCTCTTCCCAGCACGAGGCCCGGCTCTAAGCTGTCTTACCACTGTCTTCGAGGTCCTCTGCACAGCCAGGATCTTATTCTCTAAAGAAAACTTAATGCACTTCACTTCTCCCCTGTCGTCCATTCTGAAACAAGAGAGAACATGTCAAGAGAGAAACTGCCCTGAATTCTAGCCCTTGTTGCTATTGACAAAAGTCACGTATCTTAGGGAGGCAGCAAACCCTAGCCTGATGTTAGAACTGCAGTTCTGAAGCTGTGACAAAATCTACTGGCAACAACTAGATAGAGACGTGACAAAGGACACAGCCAAGTGGTTGGAGATGAGGGTCACGCACATGTTACCTGAGAACTACTGGACACCTTGGGGGATAGAGATTATCAGGATTATAGGAACGATTTCCTCAGTTTATAAATATCTCACTATATAGTAAGTATGCAATATACTATGAGCCAATTATAATTTAATAAAGCTGTTTAAAAAAGAAGTTCGAGTTCAGTTGGCTCACAGAAACCTGAGTCTTATTTCCAGAGTATGAACTACACTGTAGCACTCTAATTCCAGTGCTGGGGAGACAAAGCCAAGGGAGCCCCTACGAGTCACTTGCCATATTAATGTGCTAATGAGACCATGTTTCAAAGCATGAGGAAAGAAAAAAATGCATGCATGCATAGACGAGTTCAATCCTATCAATATTTCAAGTTCCCCAAACCCTGAAATGTAGCCTGTAACAGGCAGTTCCCTCTCGGTTTTCCATGTCTCACTCACTAACTTCCCATGCTTCCATCATTCTGCACCTCAGAGTCCCATGGCTTTTGCAACACATAGCTGAACTGTCTCTGCTTCCAACAGAGTCAGGAGTGCAGCCCTGTGGCATTTCCAAACATTGAGGTGGCCTCACCACACCTGACCTGATAAATTTTCACCATCAAGGGAAAGCCCTAATCCCATAGGGAATGCATGTTAAAGCAGGCCCTGCCAGCAGACAGACACACCTTTCCCATCTCCCCTCCCTTATAGATACCCTGACCTAGAGTCCCAAAACACCATGCCTATGCTCATGGTGTTACCTAGGTCTAGTCTCCAACCAGAAATCACTCCCTTCATACGTTAAAGCCTTGCTCAACTCCATCTTGAGATCAAAGCTGTATCCCTTAGGTGCTCCCACATTCTGAACATGGCAGCAAACAGTATTTGCTAAATCCCTTCTCTCCTACACTAAGTCAGAGTTCCGGAAAGGGGCTAGTTCAAGGTCTTCACTTATTTGCCACTGTCAGTGTGTGCAGAACAAGGCCATATTCTACTGCAAATAGTTGACACATGTTAAAAGCACTTTGTTTTTGAAACAAAGTCTTGCCATGCTTCGAAAACTAGCCAATAACATGCAAAATTGTCTCTCTTAGCTTCCCAGAGGGCTAGGATTATAGGCCTGTGCCACCACTTAACTGAGACCCTATGAAATATTTTTTTTCTTTGCTACTGCAATAAAATAAATAAGAATTGATGGGACTGTCTATCACCCAAACTAAGGCACTTGTAAAAATGAGCGGGGCTGCTATTGTCCATCACACTCACTCATATAAAGTGGAACAGCCTGTCACTTTAATCTCAGTAGAAGCCCCGATTTTCTCCATTACACGAGGAAGACTGGATTTTCCTCCAACTAGCAAAAACCTCTAGGAAGACCTGGGATATATGAGGGATTCAATCCCCAGGACCAGCACAGCAGGAAAGAGTGCATGGATTCAGAGACTTGGGAACTTCAAATACTAGGAAGTAGATGCCCTGGGAAATTTTGATTCTCACATTTCACTCTGACAGTTCTTCTGTTCCCAAACTGCACCCGCCGATACCCACTGCTTTTTTTCCTACACACAAGATTCCATTCCAGGCTGCTTAGAAACAACAACAACAAAAAAGGTTCAACTTTGAAATCAGAAAATCCCCAATATTTCCATGTAGATATTATTCTGAAAAGGGCAAGTTACCTAAAAGAGATGGGATTCCTATCATCTGGGCCTTTAACGACCACTCCAGTAGCTCCACCTGATCGAACAGCAAAGACCTGAGGAAAAGGAGGCAACGTTAATGGCCACAGCTTTGCAAAGACCAAGACTCAGCCTTTCAAGGATCCTGTCTACCTTACAACACCCTTGAGTCATCTGAACAAACTAACTGGGCATATTCCTAGGTAGGTACTTAAACAGATTTCAAAAGGAAGAACTGAACAAACAGGGCACCGTGCAAGAGCAGGTTAGACCCCGAGACTGAGCATCAGAAACCCAGCTCGCAGTCTGGCACTGCTCATGCACTTGCACACTTGCCTCTGCTCCAGTACAAAACGCAGGGCAGTCGGCCGTAAATCCCAGTGCGCACCGAAGGTAGGCGGCCAGCGCCTGGATGCGGGGCCTCGCCGCGGGCGCCGCTCACCTGCTTGTTGGCCTCATCGAAGAACACGCAGTTGACCGGGTTCGCCTTCTCGAACTGCACGGGCCGCTCGCACAGCTCCAGGTAGTAGTCCTCGCTGCCCATGGCCGGGACCCGCCGGAGCCCGGAGCCCAGGACGCACTGCACCGCTCAGGCCGCCGACCCAGGCCCCGCCCCGCCCTCCGCGTGACTCGGCGTCTCAGAGGGCCCCGATAGGTCCATTGTAGCCACGCCCCCTGGCTCGGTTCACGTGACCCGGAAGCCTGCTGGCTCCTGGGAGGCAGCCGGCTAAAAGTGGTGGCTTGTGCGTACATTTGCGGTGGGTTCGTGGCGCTGCCAGTTTAGTCAGAGAGATGAGGCAGGAGGCTGGCTATAATCATGAAGCAGAGGAGACCTACGAGCTAATACTAATTTCTGTGTTCACCTCAGAACCTCACTCGCCCCTGGCAACCAGTCTACTCTGTGCCCAGCCCCGGGAACTCATTTTTTGAACAATCTGCAGTGCTGTGATCTAGGATGTTGAGGATTAAATTCTGTCCCTCCCCACAAGGTTATGTGTTGAACTTTTAACCCCCAATATCTCAAAATGTACCTGTATTTGGAGCTTCAAAGACATAATTAAGGCAAAATGAAGTCATCAGGTGGGTCCTCTAACCCAATATAACTTTTATTTAAAGAAGAAGAAAGAAAAAAAAAAAAAAAAAAACAGAGATGAGAACTTTAAACTATGAGCCAGACTGGCGTGAAAGAAATGTTGCTGGTATAGCAAGATGGTTCCGGAAGTAAAGCATTTACTTTACTCAGTATGATGACCTGAGTTTGATCCTTGAGACTTACATGGATGGAAAAATAGAAAGACTCCAGCAAGTTGCCTTCTGACCTCCACACATGGACTGTGGCAAGTGACGACCCACATACCTAAACGAACACAAACAAGTGTAATTTAAAAAAAAAAAAAATCTGTGTAGTCCTGGCTGACCTGGAACTCACTATGCAGAGCAGGATGGCCTCGAACTCACCTGCCTCTGCCTCCCACGTGCTGGAATTAAAAGGTATGCACCACCACACCTGGCAAAATGTAATACAATTTTAAAGAAATGAAACAGCTTTGGTCTTTTGGCTATCTGCCTCAAAAACTGTTAAACTCCTTACCTGGGGTACAGCTAACACTGCCATGGGGAGACCCAGCCACAAAGACCTTAACCATGCTCAGGAGATGCTCCAACCACCACAGGCTGCAGGAATCCAGAAGATCCAAAATCAACTCTTTTTCCCTTCCAGATATTGTCTCTTTCTATGGCAAACATAATTTTTATTTATTTTTAAATGTGTGTGTGGTGGATTGAGAATGTGTAGAGAATGTGTATGAAGATCACAGGGATCAGCATTGGGTGTCTTCCTCAGTCACTCAGGTTTTTGAGACAGGATCACTCATAAACTTAAAATTCATTGGCTAAAATGACTGACCAGCTCGGCAAGGGTTCCTCAGCTTTAACATGGGTGCTGGGATTTGAACTCAGGTCCTTCCACTTGCATTGCAGGCACTGGACTGACCAAGCCCCATTGTAAACATTCCCTTCTACAATAAAGACCACTTGATTGTTTGCCCTGTGCCCAAATAAGAGCACTTATTCTTCCTAACTTAAGAAATGTAAATTAAAAAGTGCTAAGAAAAATGAAGATGAACATGGTTCAAGGAAAAATGAACAAGTCCAGGTTCCCAGGACCAGGCTTTTGGAGTATAGAAAGGGGCTGGAGAGATGGCTCAGAGGTTAAGAGCACTGACTGTTCTTCTTGAGGTCCTGAGTTCAATTCCCAGCAACCACATGGTGGCTCACAACCATCTATAATGAAATCTGGTATCCTCTTCTATATACTGTATACTTAATAATAAATAAATTAAACAACAACAACAACAACAA
The DNA here is from genome assembly GCA_004025045.1 of Sigmodon hispidus. Taxonomy (NCBI): domain Eukaryota; kingdom Metazoa; phylum Chordata; class Mammalia; order Rodentia; family Cricetidae; genus Sigmodon; species Sigmodon hispidus. The sequence goes on from PVIH01005387.1 coordinate 73,547, forward strand.
AGATCACCAGGAAGGACTAATCTCAATAAAATCGAGGAGACTTGCCTTTGTTGTGGCGCCTCCTTCTGGCATGACATGTATTTCTGTTTTACAAACATCTTGTCTAGATTTCCTTTAAACCCTAACCTTAACCTTCTTTACCCACATTTTTTTTTAAATATGTGAGCTTGTGCATGCATGTGTGTGTGTGTGTGTGTGTGTGTGTGTGTGTGTGTGTGTGTGAGTGTGTCCTCATGAGTGCAGGTGACTGCAGAGGCCAGAAGAGGGTATGCATGCTAGGCAGCCACCGACCTACCACTCACCTCCCAAGAGCCAGAAGGATTACAAGACTGCTCAACAGCTCTTGCTGCGAACTGAAACATAGAACAAGAATTAGCAAACTAAAATCTTAGCTGGCATTTATTGTGGAGTCCTTTCACTCCCAAAAAGGCCCTGGAGTGCTCCCAAGGCAGCTGGAACCAAGAGGCTGAGACCCTGGGGAAGGAAAGGAAAGGAAGGAAGGAAGGGAAGGAGGGAGGAAGGAAGGAAAAGAAAAAAAAGCCTCGTGTATACATGTATGTATTCCCTGGAGATTATAAAGATTCCTAGCATGTAGCAGCTACATGGTAAATGGTAAACGTGCTAGTCTGGATAACCCAACATGGTGCTGGGAGAGAGAAGAATTCCTGGCATGTAGCAGCCACATGGTAAACCCAACATGGTACCAGCAGAACACTTACAGAGGGCATGCCCCTAGGTGTGCCTATGTAAATCTGTGCCCACTTGCTCGTACAAACAGACTCCACGTGAAAGCCATTCTTCCAACCCCCCACCTCCCCATCCCCCCACCCTGCTTCTTCTCTTGTACTTGCCTGGAAACTTCTTGAAATTTCTAGTATGGCAGCTGATAGTGTGTGTCTGTTCTCACGTATGAAACTGACATTTTGGTGCCTCGGCCAGGGTCTCTCCTGGGTCTGCACATAATTGCCAGGAGATCCTGAGCTGGGGACACTACCAGGCCACGTTCCATCTGTCTTGCTTCAGCATGTTCAAACATCACCAGCCTCGATTGGTAAGTCTTCCCTTTCCAGTCAGCGTAAACTCAAACTCTTATCTTTGAAAAAGACTGTTGATCGTCCAGCTTTCCAGTAGGACTCTAGTCTTGCGGAGGACCACCCCCAGCCACACAATCTTCACTGGTCAGGGATGTTCCTTCTTGCCTGACACTCATTTCTGGCTTTCCCTGCTATTGAAGCCCAGCCCAGATTGTTGGATCCTCCTCCCAGACTCTGTCCACAGGGCTTTGCCCTAACGCCTACCTTAGGCATTGATGAGTGCTTAGTGGTATTTAGGGTTGGATTTTACATCCACCCTAAGAACTAAAAAGTGTTTAGTGGTGGCTAGCATTGGTTTCAGGCTTTGTCCTAACACCTACCCTAAGAACTGATGAGTTTCTTAGCGACAGCTAGCATTGTTCCCCCGGGACCACTCATTGGCTGGGTGATGACCCAGATTTAGCAGTAGAATCCCTTCCCTCAATAATGAGAAATAGCCAGCAAAAAATCTCTCTCCATGTCCACCTCTAAGATGCGTTCTTGAGACTCTAAAGCCACTTAGCCTTTTTGCCTTACCTAGACACCACTAAGCTTATCTGTTATTATACCAAAAAATGGCCTAAGTACCCCTTAGGTAATAACTCAAAATGACTGCCTACTGGACCTCAATATTTTATGAGAGCTAACTTTTATAAGCATATGGGTAGATCAAAAAAGTTTCCATATTTCAGCTCTAAACCTTCTCTTCTGTGTAGTGGGATTATGTTGTTACATTGTAAATAATTGTCCCACCTACTGGTTTAATAAAAATGCTGATTGGCTGAGGGCAGACAGTTTTCTTACTCTGGTAACAGGAAGAACAGAACAGAGATGCCAGGAGATGCAGAGGAAAGAAGTTGAAATGCTGCTCTGAGAAAAGGTACTGAGCCATATGGGCTGAACAAGATAAGAATCATGAGCTAGTTTAAGAATTATGAGTTAGCAAGTTATATGCCCGGGTCAATCAGCATAAAATTAATGCAAGCCTGTGTGTGGTTATTTGAGGCTAAGTGGGGCTGAGAGTGGGTCTGAACCTCTGGGCTAGGCTGGAAAGTCTAGCCCAGAAACTTCTTACTACAAATGGCATACCAATGTGAGTAAAATACACCCACATAAAGCCTTACAAAGTTTAAAAATAGTTCTAGAGCACAGAATCAGAGCTAAAAGCAGCTTCCAAGTTGTATCTTCGATGGGGTCACCGTGTTCAGCGTTGAATTACAAAATGGCTGTTTAAGCTGCACCAATGCTGGTTCCCAAAGTCTTACGGAAAGCTTGGTATAAGCAAAAAGTTGTATATGATGGATTTAAAGCTTCTGTTTTGGAGCTGGAGAAATGGCTCAGAAGCCAAGAGCACTGACTGTTCTTCCAGAGGTCCTGAGTTCAATTCCCAGCAACCACATGGTGGCTCAAACCATCTATGATGACATCTGGTACCCTCTTCTGTACATTGTATACATAATAAAATAACCATTTAAAAAGCTTCTGTTTCTATTAAACAAAAGGAAACAGAGTCAAAGACTGCATGCACAAGCTCACATATTTAAAAAAAAAATAGTACAGAAGCTAGTTGGGCTCTGGTAAAAATGTTAGACTTAAGAGTCAAGAAAGCAATTGTGATATATGGGATGCACTCACCATTTGAAAAACAAATGGGGGCTGGAGAGATGGCTCAGCGGTTAAGAGCACCGTCTGCTCTTCCAGAGGACCCGGGTTCGATTCCCAGCACCCACATGGCAGCTAACAACTGTCTGTAGTTCCAGTTCCAGTCAAACACCAAGGCAAATAAATAAATAAATAAAGTTTAAAAAAAAAAAAAGAAAAACAAATGTTGAATTTCTGGCCATCACATAACCGGATCACCTGCTAAGGACTGGTTAGATATGGTTTTTGCTGTTTTGGAGGCTGGACCACTTTTACAGTGGAAAGCATGGTAGAAGGAGGATGCTAAAACCATAGAACAAAGAAGAAGAGTCAAAGGCATAGAATAGGGAAGGGGATTATGGTGATATTGAAAGGCAATCCTTATATAATGAACATACTCGAGATTTATGCCACATGGCAGCACTAAATGCTTGGAATTGGATTGAAGAAATGGGAAAGAAAACTGAATTCTTCACAAAAGTAATTCAAAGCCCAAAAGAAATTTTTACAGACTTTTTGCAGAGATTATCCGTAGTGGTAAAAAGAACAGTATTGGATTCAGAAGCTAGGTGAATAATAATTGGATCACTGGCTTTTGAGAATGCTAAGTCACAATGTAAAACAATAATAAGACTGTTAAAAGCAAAGTTAGCTGTCAGGGACCAGGACCCTGGCTTGAGCCTCTAGGCCTGTAGCTAAAGGCTCCCATGGGAACTTACTGAGAAACCAACCACTAAGCCGGCATGACCCCAAGTAAAATAGATGTTTCTCCCAAGGTAAAATAGATGTTCTGGTTTGCTTAACAGTAGCAGAGGAGTAACTCTAAAGAATAGAATAACAGGAACATTCTGTGGCTAGGTTACTTAGCAGCCCTCCTGATAACATAGAAAATAGCTCTAAAGAATAAGATAGCAAGAACATTCCATGGTTATGTTACCTAGCAACCCTCCCCTGAGGCAAGACCAGTCACCTTTTTACCCTGCCAATATCCTGCTTCCCCTGGCCAGCTTCCTGCAGGTATTTGAAGATTGCCCCCTCCCCATATTCTGCTTTAGAACTATATAAGCATGTATAGAATCGTAATAAAATCACAGCTTGATTAGGCTCCCATTTGTCTTGCTGCCTTATTCGCGTCTCCCTTCCCTTCATTCTCTCTCGTAGATGGTCTACCCGTGTTGACGTCCTGCAGGTCGGGGCAGTTAGCACCCTTATAGGATTGGATTCATGAGATGATTAATCTAGAGCCTTATGACTGTGGTGATAACTGGGTAGGAGAGGTTATTTCTAGAGGTATAAAAAAAAGTCAAAATGTTAAATATTATAATTGTGGAAGGCAAGGTCACATACAAAAGAAATTGTAATTAAGGCATCCCCAGAAACAATGCTTTTGTTAGATGGTGATGAGAACTTAAATCGTCTAAGAGAATTATCATCTGAAGCTGAGAGAGAATTAACATTGGTGGAAAAGAAATTACAAGATGCACAGGTAGATTCAGACCTCAATTGCATCCTAGTTATCTTGCCTTCTAAGCATTCTTCTATAGGAATTTTAATGCAAAGAGAAAATGTTATATTGGAATGAATATTTCCACCACATAAACTAAGTAAAAAATTAAAGACATCTGTGAAAAAGATTTCTCATTTGATTTTTAAAGGAAAACTAAGACTTCATCAATTGACAGGAATGGACCAAGCAGAAATTGTTGTACCTTTAACTAATGAAGAAATTGACCACTTATGGGTAGAAAGTAAACCTTGGCAAATAGCTTGCAGTAGTTTTTTGGGGAAATATTAATAACAAATACCCTCAAAGCAAAAGAATTGAATTTCTAAAGAAAACTAATTGGATTCTTCCTCATGTTGTACGAGATAAACCAATTTCTGGAGCCCCCACATTTTATACCAATGCAAATAAGTCAGGAAAAGCAGGCTGCAAATCAGAAAACATAAGTAAAGTGGCTCAAAGCCCTTATAATTATGTTCAAAAGTCAGAATTATATGCTATCATGATGGCATTAATGGATGTTACAGAACCTCTTAACATAGTCACTGACTCTCAGTATGCAGAAAGAGTTGTTTTACACATTGAAATTGCTGATTTTATTAATGAGGAGTCAGAATTAACTTCATTATTTATTCTGTTACAAGAAATAGTCAGGACTAGTAATCATCCCTTCTATGTAACACACATTTGATCCCATACAGGTCTGCCAGGTCCTTTAACACAAGGTAATGGTGAAATTGATAAATTATTAATAGAAAATATGCTCAGAGTTTCATAAAAAAAATCACATCAATAGCAGAGGACTAAAAAAAGATTTCTCCATCACTTGGCAACAAGCCAAAGAAATTGTAAAAAGATGTCCCACCTGTTCCTTCTATAACTAAACTCCATTGCCAGCAGGGAGTAACCCGAAAGGCATACATAGAAATGAAATCTGGCAGATGGATGCATTTCATTTTACAGAACTTGGAAATTAAGATATGTATATCATTTAATAGATACGTTTTGCCTCACCCTTCCCCTCTCTGACAGACTAACCTTCCAGACACCACTTCAAAAAAAAAAAAAAAAATCCATGTTACCACCAAAACACAGTTGACCACCACACCCTGAGGACTAGAGAAAAGGAACCAGAAGCCATTTTTAATACCTATAACAGGTAAAACAGACCATTCTCCTCACCCTCCAGGACCAGAGAAAAGGAACTTTGGCAATGAGTAAACAAAAACCATGAGATATTTTAACCTCTTCCCATCCCCAGATTTAGCAAAGATTCACCAACTTTATTGTGCAGCCACTAGCCACTGGCGTCCCATAGAAAGAAGAAACACAAAACATCTACCTCAAGGTTTATTTAGAGTATAGACAAAGCCTAACTTAAGGTTATACAAGTCCCAATTTCAAACCTTCTTTTTCTCTCTCTTTTTTCTCTTCTCTCAATCTGACCCTCAGATCCCATAATAGCAGAGTACCCTCACTATATCATCTGAATTCTATCACTTCCCAAGGTTCTCTCAATAACTCATAGTTGGTTTTTTTCCAAGCTTCAGAAAATCAGAATTCATCATCCCATGCCTTAAACTCACCCAGACTGCAGGAAATGAGCCGAAAAAACCAGCAGACTGACTACCACATGATACAGCTCTCACCTTCCAAAAAGACAAACTTTGCCTTTAAGACAGCTTAAAGCAGCCTTAAGAGATCTGTGGACCCGGTTTCTGTCCAATCCATATATCCCTGCCCTCCTCACACATAAATCCAGCTTTCTTCTTATAATAAACATAAGAGTGAAATGTAAAGATTCCTGGAATGTAGCAGCTATGTGGAAAACATGCTAGTCGGATAACCTAACAAGGCAGTGAGTGAGATATAAGAATTCCTGGCATACAGTGGCCACATGGTAAACCCAACATGGTGCTGGCAGAACACAGGCGTGGCTATGTAAATCTGTGCCCACTGGTTCTCTTATAGAGAGACTCCATGTGAAAGTCGTTCTCTTTTCTCTTCTGCTTCTCTTCCCTGGTACCCTCCTGGCAACTTTCCTGAATAAACTCTAGTGTGGCACTGATATTACCAATTCTTCCTAGCAAGCTTTGAGCACCTGACACTATTTAGGCAGGTGAGGCAAAAATAAGCACATCTTCATAAAGTGTATAAAAAATCCCACACCACTGCCCAGTGTCTCAGTTGACTTCCTGTTGCCTACAAGCACAACTGCCTGCATGCCATGGTGATAATGAACTGAACTTTCACTCTGAAACTGTAAGCAAACTATCCCAATTAAATGTTTTTTTTATAAGAGTTGCTATGGTTGTAGTATCTCTTCACAGCAATAGAAACTCTAAACTGGGCAGTGGTGGCACATGCCTTTAATCCCAGCACTCAAGAGGCAAAGGCAGGTGATCTCTGTGAGTTCAAGGCTAGCCTGGTCTTCAGAGTCAGTTCCAGGACAGGGCACACAGAGGGGAAAAAAAGACACCCTAACTAAGACAGAAGTTGGTACCAGGCACTGGGGTATTGCTGTAATAGACCTGACCATGCTTTTGTTGGAGGAATTTTGAGTTTGGTACTTTGAGTTAGGAAAGCAGTGGAATGCTGTAATCACTGCTTAATGGTCTATATTATAAGAAGCTTGGAAGACAGTGCTGCTGAATATGATTTGATGAACTGTAGAGGGATGACCATCTCAGCCAGCAGCCTTGAAGCTGTTTTGAATGCAGAATTTTGAGGAGACTATAACATAGACATTTTGAAATGCTGGATTACTTGGGGCATCCATTTTTATTGGTATTTGACCCCTTGTTCTGAAAACACATAAACTTTTAAAGGCAACATACGTACAAATATGGAATATGTGGTGTGCACTACTGTATGAATTCTATTTGGTATCATAATTAATACCCAGTGTGGTAGGACTGTTTTCTATATGTGATGCTGTAAATAAACTCACTGTTTTGGCCTATGGTGAGCACCTCAGCAATATGCAGGAAATCAGAGTAGAGACAGGTAGAAGGAGGGCAGAGTCAGCCAGTCTCCATTCAGCTCCCCTCCTTCCCCCAAGGAAGAACCATGTAAGGAATCCAGGTAAGCTATGGGCGGGGCCACATGGCAGGTAGATTACCAAAAATGAGTTGAATGAAGATGAAAGAGCTAGCTAGTAATGTGCTTGAGACATAAGCCAAACAGGATGAAATTAATATAAACATCTGATTCATTTCTTTGGGGGCAGGCAAGGTCCAAACTTCTGGCCCAAACAGGCCCAAAAATCTTTTACAACAACCCAGAGCCAGAAATTACAAAAAAGCAGGAATGTCAGAGAGACAGAGAAACAAATCACAGCCATGTCTAACCTGCCAACTCCTCAGACCTGTCTCCACAAAAATCTTTTAATTGCAACTTTTCTCTCCTTAGCCTACCAAGACAGTCTCTGGGAAAGCTGGAAAATCCCTCTTCTCTCCCTCTGCTCAGCTATCTTAATCTTAAATATCTTAAATAGGACACTATGCTTTTATTTGGACTCCAAACTTAAAAAAATATAAAAAAGGGGACAGAAACTGATATAAATACCATCTGGCCTGTTGGACCCTTGGACAAGAACAGCAATGGGAACCAGCCTAAGGTGCACTACAGAATGAGTCAAATGGCAGTATATATGTAAAAGGTTGGGGTTTGTTCACATAGATAGGCCTTCCTTTGTAGCTCTGACTAGACAACTAGTCTCAGACCATCTACCTGCCTCTGTCTCCAAAATGCTAGGATCAAAGATGCACTATTATGCCCAGTTAATTTTTCTTTATAAATGAAATTTCAAAAGTGAGGAAGGAATAAAAATGTTCTGAGCACAAGAGAAGAAAGGGTACATCCTAAGCAGTATTCCAAACCCTAACCTTGTAGATAAAGCTGAAAAACGGGGAAAAATTACATCAAGCATTTACTAAAAGATATTACCAGGAATTTTAATAAAAAAGTTACTTTCAAATGTCCATAAAGTTATGTCATCTGGTCTCTTGTGTAGCTTCATCAGGGTCTAGTTACTGCTGTAGCCACTTTGCCCTCAACAGGAGCCACAGTTCATGCTCATTGAGACTTCCACTTGAAAGAGTTTAGAAGACTATCTCCCAAAGATCATGTGGGTGCTACACGCTATTTAAACCTAATCTCTGACATCAGAATAGAGGCCACACTCAACAAAATGAAGGTTATTCCAGCCAGGCCTCATGGCATAAGGGTAGATTACTGAATCTACTTTTTAAAAATTACTAGCTTTTAATATTTTACATTGGATTTGATTTTTTGTATATTGTATACAAATTGTGTATATTGATATAAGGTTGAGATTAATTTTGTTACTGTACATATATTCCTGTTTGTTCAAGGTATTTATTATACAATGTAATACAAATTGCTAGTCCAGGAAAGTTATTAACAACTAATTAGGATATAAAGAAATGCAAGTTAGTAGTTAAACATTACAATCAAACTTACAGTCATATTAGATATGTTTTCAAGATCAGATATATTTTAGATGGACAGGTCTTCTTCAAGTACTTTAGAGATCCACGAAATATGGCATTTAAGAAATCTCAAAAACATAGGTTATTATTATTATTATTTTGACAATGGGACATCTGATCGTGGCAGCACCAATCCACTTCAGAGAGGATTATGGACATCAAGGAAACTCCTCCATGAGTTGACCTTCTTTATGACAAAAGTTAGCCACTAGGTAAGAAAATACTCTTGCCTTGACTGCTGACAATATGATATTCAAAATAGACAAGCAGGAGAAATACACAAAAGAATTGCTGAACCTTGCCAAGACAAGGTCGAAAGGACTTTGTGAATATCAGAGAAGTCTGTCAGACATGCTAGGCCTGTAGGCCAAAGATCGATGCTTCAACAACACAGAAAAACTTTGGGTGACTGTCCAGGCAGCCAGCTATTTCATTTCTTACGTTTTAGGAAGTTGCTATTTACTTATTATTATTTCCTTCTTGGGTCTCTGAGGAATTTAAAGATGAGATAGTTAATAGTTATAGTTTTCTAGTGACAGTTTTAGAAAAGAAACTCACTTAGAAGTTACAGTGTAGGGGCTGGAGAGATGGCTCAGAGGTTAAGAGCACTGACTGTTCTTCCAAAGGACCTGAGTTCAATTCCCAGCAAAACCACATGATGGCTCACAACCATCTATGATGAGGTCTGGTGCCCTCTTCTGTAAAACTGTATGCATAATAAATAAGTAAATCTTAATAAAAAAAAAAAAAAAAAAGAAGTTACAGTGTATAAGTTTAAGAGACATCGAAATACAGTTTTTAGTTAGTAATACAAGTTAGATACAAAGTGGATTAGATACAATCCTTTGGACTCACCAAAATAGGATAAATAATGAAATATTTTCTTCAAATTTGTCAATTGTTAATGAACTAAACATTTCTTATGTAATTGCTTGTATATTATTATATGTAATTATTGTTCCTATTGTATATATGTTTTTTCCTATGTTAGTTATAACTTTCTTTTTTATTTTTGACACAGAAGGGGATATGTGAATATATGTTAAATATTTACTAAATCCTGAGATATCAGAGAGACCACACAGTCGAATCCTAGGCAGACAGCTCAGGAAATTCTTGATCCTTGAATACAAGAATACACAGCTGAGTCCATCACACACACCTTGAATACAAGGATAAACAGCTGAGTCAATCAAACACACCTTTAATCCCAGGACAGGGAAAGCCAGGAGTGGTGACCTACACCCTTTATCCCACAACTCCAGAGACAGAACTTTTTGTTTTCTGTGAGTTCAAGGCTACATGCCTTTAATCCTAACCTGGATGGGATAGGGTATATCAGGGCTCATAGAAACCAGCCAGACACAGAAGTGAGGCTGAGGAAGTTGTAAGAATTGACTGTGGTGCTTCCTCTCTCTGATATTTTAGCCTTTCCCCGATATTTGGCTCTGAGTCTCATTTGTGCTACTACAATGGACAAGCAGGAGGCACACACACACAAAAGAATTGTCGAACCTTGCCAAGACAAGGTAGGAAGGTCTTTGAGAATATCCTGCTTGACTTCATTCTGCTTCTGTCCAATTTTATTTTATCTTCTTAGGCAGAGTTGGGGCTAGCTTCAAATGTGAGGCAATCCTGTCACAGTGCTGGAATTTTAGCTTGCTTTTGTTTGTGAGGTAGGGTCTAATTATGTACCTATGCTAGCTTGGAACTCATTATATAGACTAAGTTAGCCTCAAACTCATGGGGATCTCTCTGCCTCTACCTTCCAAATACTTGGATTTAATTCTTTATACATACTAAGGAAATTAGTTATGAATTATCTTGCTGAAATAGAAATTCTCCCCAATCACCCTTATCTTAGAAATTTATTTTTATAGTTACTTATATCCAATGTCAATAAGTAAGGCAAAATATTCCTGTTTACTTATACATACACACTCTGCTGATTACTTATGAAACCTGTATTTCTCACATCATTTCTGATATATGAAAAATGTCGACCTCACAAGAGAGAAAATTCTATAATGTAATGAAAAACTCAGACAGAAGTAAGTGTGTACTTAAAATAGCAGTGCTTACTCTGTTACTAAAAGGCTGTCTTAGTGCCAGGACATTATAAAGAATAGGGATGAACCACACAATGAACCAATTCTAAAATGATCTCTTCATTTTTAATTTCTTAAAAGGCAAGTTCACAAAACACACCAAGCAATGATTTGAAAATTATTATGTCAAGAAAGAAAACAAAGTTTTAAATGATTGTTTCAAGTGAGTTCTCTGGAATTTCTGTACAGCCAATAATTCATCATCATTTAAATCTTTGTTACAGAGTAGCAAACACCTCAGAGTGGGCAAATCACCTAAAGTCACACTCTCTGAAATGCAACTAAAAGCAGTATAACAGAAACGAAAATAGTTTTAGAAAAAACATATTTGTCATTTTGAAATAATGTTAAAAATTTCAAGCATAAATTACATTTGCATTTTTACTCTTTGTAACCAGACAGTTGGGCTGTTTAGTGGACCTGACCTGACACCTGGCCCTGGGGTAATAGAGGCTAATGAAGTGAGAGCAAGCAACCAACAGCATCCAGGACACTGCAGGCTTTTTCAAAGCAGTCCAGCCAGTGTAAACACTGGTAACCAGAGTCCGAGCAGCTAAGTTAGTTGGTTACTGGTTACTTGAGCTGTGCTGCCCACAAGCTTTGTCTTTCATTTAACAGCTCCAGGTATTGTGTTCTATGTCTCTGCAAACTAGCAATCAATATGGGAACGCTTTTAGAAAACTGTAAACTGAAATTTGTTTCATTGCCTTCTTAAAATATATCAAAAATGATTCTTATATTGTCCTTTCATATATCTTGTATTTTCATTATAAATGTAGGTAAGTTCCAACTCAATCACTTAACCTAAATGAAGAAAACCCAAAAGTTAGTTAGTTAAAATATCCTTCTATACTTATCTTTCAGAAACCTGTTATTTTCCTGGATATAAAGTGGAAATGTAGAATTCCATAATTTTCATGATATACCAATTAAAGATACATTGCTTAGATCTATTTCTACTATCCATTCTTAAGCCAAATCCCCATTTCTAACACCTACTAGGGGTCTTTAAAATCCTGGTCAAAACCACAGATGAATAATTGAGAAAGGCTAAATTAGAATGATAACATCTGCAGATACAACAGAAAGGGAGGTTAGTGCAGCCAGCAAACCTCCCGTGAAAGCCTCACGGTTCCCCCTTGTGGAAAACACTACTTACACTTAAAATTCCTCATCATGATATTGCATATCATGAGTTGTGTAAATCCAAACTCCTTCAACTAGACATCTATACCTGTTAAAGAATTATATTACCCTTTTTTGTGAGATGAGAGGTAGTGACATTTTATTCTTTCAATGCCGAGTTAAAAATTCCACACGTCTGGATTACAAGTGGGACACAAAGGAGCAGCACTGCACTCCTGCTTTGGTTTGTCACATCACCCACACTGGCTGTTGGCAGCTGGCAATCACTGCTGTTGGTGGAGAGCAGTGGACTGGTGCTAGTCTGCAGACAGCACAGGTGGACCTCCGTCATCTTTAAGAAATGCGGCTGCTTTCCTTCCATTCTTCTGAACATGATCTTCATTCATTTTCTCCAGAGCTTCTATCTATAGAACCAATACATTGAATTCAATCAAGTTCTGATGACATGTATGTTCCTGACCCAGGTGGCATTTTTCCTAACACTTGGCCATTCCTAATGATGCTGGTCTTAAATTAGAATCTCTTAAATGATCCCTTCCTGCTTTCCTCCTTCCACCTTATCTATGCATGTTGTGTGCAAACATACCTACTTTTCACTTGATTTTATTACTAAGACTAGTACTGAGTATATTCAACTCTGATGGTTTTGCTCTGCGTTCTATGAAGCATGCACTCAAAAGTGTCAACCCCAGCTAACTGAGCTACCAGCTTGCTGCCACTTCCTGCCTGGCCTTAGGCTCTCCAAGAGCTTGGCCAAACTCAAGTCTCTCACAGGAATTCTAGAATAACTTTAACCACTCTCTGCTTTGTGGGAAAAAATGCTGGGAATAATGAGCTACTGTTAAATATACACTCACTCTCACACATATCTATGCTATAAATGTTTATACATATAATTTTTTTTAAAGACATCATTTCACTATGTAGCCCTGCGTGGTTGGCCTGGAGCTCTCTATGTAGACCAAGCTCTCTGCCTCTTTGTTTCTATGGCTGGCACTACAAGGAAGGCATGTCTGCATGTGGCTACTTCTAGCTTTCTATGTTCTGCTAAGGGCAGGTAGTTCATAAATTATTCTTTTTATGTCATACTGGGTATTCCCCCAGTCACTTTCCTCATTCTTCAAACAGGAAAAATAAGAGTAAGCTGGGAATGTGCTGTTGCCCATCTTTTCTTTTTAGACTCCTGGCATGAAACACACTATGTACTATATAGGTCACACCACCTTGAAACTCATAGAGATCCCCCTGCCTCTGCCTTGTGAGTGCTGGAATTAAGATGTGTGCCACACCCTGCTTACCATGACCCATTTTAGCCAAACTGTAATGAATTCTGTGAAGTGTTTGGGGTATGTGTTAAGGTTCATGCCTGAAAAGAACCAGGAAGATCTGTGATTTGGAGGAGTGTCAGGTGAGCCCTGTGCTCCTCTGGGCAGCTGTCTAACAGCAATAGCAGCAGCAAAGAGCTGTGCTCCAGCCACTCACCTCAGCTAAGAAATCAGCTTCATTGTCTGCTGAGATGTTCAAGCCAGAAACAGCATTGAATAGCTCCCGCTCACTAAGGGCTTCCTTTACTCCTTCTTTCTGGAAAAACTAGCAATGACATGTCAACAGTCAGAACATCAGCCAAATTCTCACAAAGCAGCATGCACAAGCTACACTACACCCCTCTGCCATTGCAGCTACCGAGGTCCCCTCTCAAGGTTAACTAGCCCAGTCTCTACACGACACCATCTGTCTTCAGGAACTCTAGCACTTCCTAGTCTGGTGCCCTGTGTAGTGACTTTGGCACTGTTTTGTGTGGACAGATGCAATGCATTCACTAAATCCCATGAGTTACAATTTTAAAGCAGGCTCACAGGTTTAACTACAGTACAAAGTTATTCTCTCACTTGGGTCTGTGGCTAGCAAGTCCTTTCTCTTAGAAATGGGAACCAGATGGGACCCAAATCTGTGCTTAAAAAGTAAATTTCAAAATGTTTTCACTCTGCCCTGAAGTGACAGTGAACAGACATTGTCCTGAGCAGGCAGTAAACATGGAGATCTACCATGTTCCAGCCCTGGTTCATGCCTTAAATCTACCCACTCCTTAAACAGCAGGAGCCATACCAGAAGCTTAACCTCTTAGAAATGGAGGCCATCTGAGTCATGGACTCAACAGTCTATGAATAAGTGAATTCTGAAAAATTCTCCTTTATCTCATCATAAGGAAGGTAGCCAGTGTCCCTTCCTTCAATTTCTACAAATATCATTCTCTTAGGAGAGAAAAAAATTTTTCTTGAATGTGTTATATCCTTTAAAAGACATTTCTTTGCACATTTACCTGTGAAACATTCCTACAGTCACGGAATAAGAACTCCAGGCCATGAGGATGGGTTGGTTCTACAGACTGACTGACGTCAATTAACCAGACCTAGTTAACAGAAAGCACAGACTGATAGATATATTTACACTCAATAATTTATACTAGAAAATGTAATCTGATATTAACTGGAATGTACCACTTACCTTTCCAGCATGCCACAACATGTTATACTCGCTGAGGTCAGCATGCACAAGGGTACATTTGTGATACAATTGCTGCATCAACTGAGAAGAAAAACAAAGGCACAATTCTAATAGACCTCTATTCAATGAATTAAATTACTAATCAAAGTGAATGTGTCAATAAATACATCCCAGAAAAACAAGTTAAAAACCTATTTCATGAGCAGTAGTGAAGCTTTCAATCCCAGCACTCAGGAGGCAGAGACAGGAGGATCTCTGTGAGTTCAAGGCCAGGATGGTCTACAGAACCAGTTCTGGGACAGCTAAGGCTACACAAAGAAACCTTGTTTTGAAAAACCAAAACAAATAAGCAAACTACCCCAAACAACAAGATCTTTTTTTCTTCTGCTATTTGTTTTTTTGTTTTTATCACACTAATGATTGAAGCCAAAGAGACACACACACACACACACACACACACACACACACACACACACACACACACACACTCTACAGCTGAGTCACAGCCTCCACCCAGATCTTCATCTCCTGGTGCCCTTCTGTTGTTGTTAGTGGTGTTTAGGAGAATGAGGGATAGCAGAACACTGTCAGAGAATTTGTGCTTACCATTCTGCTTCCTTGCTGTGACAACAGAATCAGGCCAAGGCTCAGGTTCAGATGGCATCTGTTGCCTAACCAGGGGTCAAGGAAACTACTTCCTCTGTAAAAGGACAGGTGTCCTACTAAGATCACAAATGGAACATATACATTTCCATGTGAAAAAAATATTTCCTGTCAGTGATGGTAGAAGAGATGTTTGGTATGAAGCCTAGAATGGTCTGGAACTCATCAACTTTCTGCCGTAGAATCCTAAGTGGTGGGATTTCCAGGGTATAGCACATGTGGTTTCCAGCCTTTTAAATTAAGTACCATCATAATTTACTATTAATGAAAACCTCTAACTTTATATGGGGGCTTCTTTTCAGGGATATGGGGGTACAGAGATTCAGTCTTGGGCTGCACAGAAGTGACCTGGCTCTGAGTCTACTTCCTGCCCCCAAAGTTCCTGTGATGAAGCCAAGACTGAGGACATCTGCATCACTTAAGCTCAGGCCCTTCTGATTATATCTTAACAAGTTACTGGATAGCATTTTTATATTCACATCAGACGCTGTTTGACACAAAGGTGCCATGTGTACACTATGTGCCACACATATAAGTTTCTTCAGTGTTCACACAAACATTGCAGAGGAATTATGACAGCATCACGAACATTTTCTTAAGCTGGAGGCTTCAGATTTACTCAGTTGTTATCCCCAAACACAAGAAACTATCATGATGCCCATTGTGATAAACCTCCAACTGTAACCTGTACCCCTCCCTACCATCTTCAGCTTTTATGATCACTTTGCCATAATGACATCAATCTGCTTCCTTCTGATTTACCACCAGTAGCTGTAGGCCCTTTCTTTTTTTTATTTTTTTGGTTTTTTTGAGACAAGGTTTTTCTCATAGCCCTGGCTGTCCTGAAACTCTAGAGCAGGCTGGCCTCAAATTCAGAGATCCACCTGCCTCCACTTTCCAAGTAGCTGGAATTGCTGGTGCACACCACCATTGTGTAGGCCCTTTCATTACTGCTAAAGAACCATAACATCTAAAGAGACAGACAGAGAGATTCCATCTGTTAAACTTACTAAGTTCTGTGAAAAATGGTTTCATATTCGAAGTCAGCAATGCTAAGATGACGCTTGCTCTTGCTCCATGAGCAGTTTCCTAAAACTGTTCAACACACAAACAAACCCACATGAAAACAACTGCCAGGGCCATGAGAGGCTTTACAGGGGGTGTGGAGTGGCCCCACTAGGCAAAGCCTGCGGGGGAACTGACTGTGGATACCGGTTGTTTCTGTCTGTAACTTTCTCAGGTGCCACTGCTATGCCTCTCTAATAAGAACAGCTGTGGGTTCTTTCCTCAGCCGTTTGGTAGTGTGTTTTACATCTTTTGGCATAATTATAGCTGTGGATAATCAAGTCAGATGTATACAAATAATACCAGAATTCAGACAGATTAAACTGCTCCTGCAGAAAACAGAGAAAAGACTAATTCCCAGGTGTTATTTATTGCTAAATCAAGGCCAGGCTGTTTTGAGACATAATCCCCCTTACAATAGTTGACTTTCTGCACATCCCTGACCACTCAAGGTTCAACCTGCTACTGTTATGTCCTGAATTTCAGTGTCATTCTCTGTCTGGGAAAAAATTACATGCAAGGCCAATAATTTACATTGGTTGGGTTTTGTGACCTTCCTAGCCTGGAAAATAACTGTATGACATCATGTGTTATGAGAATGAGTTGGGCTCTGAAAATGTAACTTGTAATTGTCCAGAGTTTGGCTAAGGAAAGAAGGAGAGCAGTGGCAATGTAGGGGGAAAGAGAGAGGAAGAAAGTGTGTCTGAGTGAGTGTGTAAGAGCAGCAACAATGTAGGGACGAAGCTATGCAGAATGTGAGTGTATGTGTGCTGAGTGAGAGGAGGAGGAAGAGGAGGAGGAGAAGGAGGAGGAGCAGCTGTTGCCACCTAAAGAGAAGGTGAAAGGTATGTGAGAGGATGAACATATGAGAGAGTGAGCAAAGCGTGTGTGAGAGAAAGCTATGCTGCATATAGGAACTATGCAAAGAGCTGTATGAGTATGTGTAAGAACAATGTAAATGTTATATGGTCAGAGAGCTATGTAAATGAGATAAGTAATATGACTGAACAGAGTGAGAGAATGATATAGAAAAAGCATATATGAGTGAAGGAAAGTGTGAGAGATGAAGCTATGTGAAAGGGTTGTTGCTACATATAGGGACTATGACAAGAGCTGTGTGAGAATGTGTAAGAACAATGTAGAATGTTATATGGTGAGAGAGCTCTGTATTTGAGATGAATAGCTATAGCTGTATGGAGATCTGTAACTGTGTGAAGACCAGGAAGATGAAACTGTATAAAAGGAGATGTAGAAGAATAATATATGTAAAAGAAAGATGTGAAATGTATTTTATACAGACATGTGAAAACAGATGTAACTGTGTATAAAGATGTATGATCATACCTTGAATAAGGATATACAGGGATGGAAAAAAAAATTCAGAGGGAAAGCTGAATACAAAGTAAATATATGTGTAGCAATCTTATTTGCATTATCACCCTTGATAAGTCATGCTTATGATTTTTATCTTCTTTAGTTATTGTTAACTTATCAGCATTTTAAATTCATTTTACTGTTTTTCTTGATAAATACAAAATAAATAAAGAAGGAAAAAAAAGATGTATGGTCATATGTATGTAGAGTAAGATATGTAGTTGTATGTACAAAATGCAGCAATGTGGAGATGTGTTGCTGAATGGAGACAGAGAGTCAGAGAGCATTTTCATGAAGTAAAAGAGAAAGTTACCATTAGAAGGCGTGTTTTCTTATTTTACTTACCAGTCAGATAGTTCATAATTATCCCAGATAAAAGTTTCTTATCTAATCCCTTTGCTACTCTGAGGCAGATCATGGGAGCTGGTCCCTCACAGTCTGCATTAAACAACTCTTGTGGAGATTAAGTTTCACTAAACAGTTCAAGCTGTCCTTCAGCTTGTGGTCCTTTAGTCTTGGCTACAGAAGTTTACAGTTACAGGCAGCTTTAACTTTTTTAAGTTATTCATGTTCGCTTTGTGTGTGTGAATTCCAGCATACATTGTTTTTTTGGGGTTTTGTTGTTTTTTTTTAAAGATTTATTATATATACAATATACAGAAGAGGGTATCAGATGTCATATAGATGGTTGTGAGCCACTATGTGGTTGCTGGGAATTGAACTCAGGACCTCTGGAAGAAGAATGCCCCCGGGGCATTTTTCTCCTAATCAAATTTGGCAGGTGGATGTTACTCATATTCCCTCCTTTGGAAGGATGGCCTATGTCCATGTTTCTGTTGATACTTACTTTTTGCCTCTGCACACTCTGGGGAAAAGGCTAAGGATGTTAAAAGCCTTTGCTTATGGGGTTTCCAAAAGTAATGAAAACAGGAAAGTTTTGCCAAATTTTGTGCTGAAGACTGAGATTTCTTATAATTTTATGGGTCTGACAATTGTAAAAGCAACTCTCATCGCACTCTTGAAGATTTTCTTTTTAAAACTAAGAAGGGAGAGTATGCTGCCACGCCCAAAGACCATTTATCCTTCATTTTTTATATTTGAAATGTTTTAACTGTACATTCTCAGTCACATACTGCAGCTGATAGATACTAGAGGCTTAGCAACGTGGCCTTACCTCAGGTTAAATGAAAAAATCTGGCACATGGCACTTAACATAGAGCAGACCTAGTTCTGGTGTCAGGGAGAGGGTCTGTTTGTGTTTTTTCCACAGGATACAGACAACCCTATTCGAGTGCCTAACTGGTGGATCTGTACCTCAAACACCCCTAGATAGCAGTCTCCTGGGACAGAGTCAAGGAACCCTGCTGGCTAAAGCCGACAGCTCAAAGTGGAGGGCTGAGGAGCAGCTGCCCGCCCTCTCAGCAGCTCTTGCTTTTAATGCAAATTTTGCTCAAACTTATTCTTTTGAGTGCATGCCTCCATGCCTCCTTCTCACTGTGTAATGTGACTAGTTCACCCACTAGATACCTTGCTCCCACAGGATTTTTCTTTTGGTGTAATAGTACCCTTTATAAACATCTGACTGTTCCCATTTTCCAAAAATTACTCTGCCTGCCTCACCCTGGTTTTGTGGTTAATGCTTCACACTCCTGCTGAGTTTTTAGGGTGGAACAGCCCACTGCTACCACCTATACACCTAAGAGACCAGTCTTTTTGCTACTTCTGGCTGAGGTCTCACTAGTCACCTCCCTGGTTTCCGCTGGAGGCGCCTTAGGCCACTTCCTCATAACCACAGCTCATCTGTCTCAACAGCTTCAGCTGGCCCCAGAGGCCTCTGCAGAATCCCTATCTTCCCTTCAGAGACAGATAACTTCCTTTGCTCAGGAAACCCTGCAGAAGCTCTTGATCTGTTAACAGCAGAGAAAGGCAGAACCTGTTTGTTTTTGAGAGAAGAGTGTTGCTACTATGTTAATGAATCCGGGATGATAGAGATACAAGTAAATAAGCTTCAGAAACTCAGCCTTGACTTGCACAGAGATTTTCTGTAGCCGCAGATGATTGGTGGAAATCATCTGTTTTCTCTGTAGAAGCCTCATTAGCATTTTGCTCTTTTTAACACTGGGGCCCCTGATTCTTGGCAAGCTTACTTGCTTTATAAAGCGACAAGTTAACTCCTTGGCCTACAAACCCTTAAGAATTTATTACCATAGCCTTGATCTTGCAGAATAAGGGTGTGGAGAACCCTCAGGCGATGAGATTCCTATGGGAACTGCATAGTATTCAGAGCTATGCAAGCTTGCTTATGAGCAGCTTGGGTACCAGTGAGGGTGCGAGGCAAAGCACTGCAAGGAGAGGACCATGTATTCTGTCTCTGAATCTCCTGAGGAACAAGCCTGATTGCATAGAGGATTATGTCCAAAGGTATTAATAACCCAGACCCCCTCCTCCTGAAAAGGGCATCTGCTATGTGGAAAGGAAGTTTCTTTCGCCAAGCCGTTGAAGGTTCCCTCTGCTGAGCTAGAAAATGCCTGGGGGATCGGGCCTCTGTTCCCCCTCCTAGTTAATGCCTAAGTCATATATGACTGTTAACTTGCCTCATAAAACAATTAATAAGGGTGGAGATGTTGGGAACCGAGGGCCAATGTGCCCACTGTCTCAAGCTACACCAGGAATTCAGCCCTTCAGGCAAGACTCAAATTAGGTTTCCTTTTACTATGAGTCAAGCTTTTTCCCAGTCAACAAACAGGTGTCTCCTTTCTGGTCAGACTCCAAGAGAACAGATGTCCCTCTTCCGGTTAGGCAACTAACAGATAGAATACCATAGTAACACCCAGAGAACAGGTGTCCCTCTTCCAGTTAGACAATTGATAGGTAGATTACCATAGTAACACCCAAAGAACAGGTGTCCCTCTTCCGGTTAGGCAATTGATAGGTAGATTACCACAGTAACACCCAGAGAACAGGTGTCCCTCTTCCAGTTAGACAATTGATAGGTAGATTACCATAGTAACACCCAGTGAACAGGTGTCCCTCTTCCAGTTAGACAATTGATAGGTAGATTACCACAGTAACACCCAGAGAACAGATATCCCTCTTCTGGTTAGACAATTGATAGGTAGATTACCACAGTAACACCCAGAGAACAGATATCCCTCTTCTGGTTAGACAATTGATAGGTAGATTACCATAGTAACACCCAGAGAACAGGTGTCCCTCTTCCAGTTAGACAATTGATAGGTAGATTACCACAGTAACACCCAGAGAACAGATATCCCTCTTCTGGTTAGACAATTGATAGGTAGATTACCACAGTAACACCCAGAGAACAGATATCCCTCTTCTGGTTAGACAATTGATAGGTAGATTACCACAGTAACACCCAGAGAACAGATATCCCTCTTCTGGTTAGACAATTGATAGGTAGATTACCATAGTAACACCCAGAGAACAGATATCCCTCTTCTGGTTAGACAATTGATAGGTAGATTACCATAGTAACACCCAGTGAACAGGTGTCCCTTTTCCGGTTAAGCAATTGATAGGTAGATTACCATAGTAACACCCAGAGAACAGATATCCCTCTTCTGGTTAGATAATTGATAGGTAGATTACCACAGTAACACCCAGAGAACAGATATCCCTCTTCTGGTTAGACAATTGATAGGTAGATTACCATAGTAACACCCAGAGAACAGATATCCCTCTTCTGGTTAGACAATTGATAGGTAGATTTCCAAAGTAACACCCAGAGAACAGATATCCCTCTTCTGGTTAGATAATTGATAGGTAGATTACCACAGTAACACCCAGAGAACAGATATCCCTCTTCTGGTTAAGCAATTGATAGGTAGATTACCATAGTAACACCCAGAGAACAGATATCCCTCTTCTGGTTAGACAATTGATAGGTAGATTTCCAAAGTAACACCCAGAGAACAGATATCCCTCTTCTGGTTAGACAATTGATAGGTAGATTACCATAGTAACACCCAGAGAACAGGTGTCCCTCTTCTGGTTAGGCAATTGATAGGTAGATTTCCATAGTAACACCCAGAGAACAGATATTCCTCTTCTGGTTAGATAATTGATAGGTAGATTTCCAAAGTAACACATCCTGTTCTAGCAGAATACATTTGACTGTGGACTGTCCCCACCCTATCTGTCTGTGTGAACTTTCCCACCTTGAGTCCCTATTTAACTGCTGGCTGAGAAATAAAGTGAGGAGCTTGATTAGAAGGTCTTTGTCTTGCCCTCCTTTCTTTCGTGTTCTTGTCTCCCATGTGTCTCACCCCCAGTTACAGGTCCACGTTGAAGACCCTGATGGCCAGGGCACATCTAGGCTCAAGTGCTGGACTATAGGCACACTCTAGCCTGGGTAGAAGACTTGTACTTACAAGTCAGTGCATAGGAGCCAGAAAGGCACAACTTACATGGAGAGTCTGATAGTAGGCATTCTTCATTTCTTCACTACTAAGCTTCACTTCTTTTAATTTAGGGGCTGGAACTTGATCATGGCCAATGAAAGACATAACTAAAATGTGCTTCTTGAGCAGCACAACTTCCGGACAAGAAATTCCAGCCTTCTGCATTCTGCATAGAAAGAAATGATTAAGAACAGAAAGATCAGAAGGAGAAAGCATGCCAGTAATTCAACAACCCCCTCACTAGGGCCTGTGTTGAACTGGTTCTATGCTCTACACAGGAGATATGGGAATATAAAACCAGGAAGATACAGCCCTACTGGAGGGAAACCTGACAGGTGAAATGGCACCGTAAAGGTTGGCATAGGTGTGGTATGCGCTGTGATTCTTCAGAAAGACTATTCAACAGAAAGCTTTCATATATATGATAGGATGTCTGGGCAGATGGTGCCTTAGTTTCCCTTAAATGTTAATGAAGAAGGAAAATGGCTTTTCAATCACAAAGTATGGATTCTGGCATAAAACATGGAAATGTTTTCTGAAGCACTAGAAAGTCAAGGCCTTTTGTTACTTCTATAAATTAGCTTTAAAGATAGCATGGGTACTGGCTTCACTAGCAGTCCTGGTACAAAGGGCAATTCCCAAGGTCACCTGCAGCACCACTGTTTTTTTACCTTGTAAGATTGTGCATCTCTTTCTCTGCCCACATGCGGATGATCTTACGTGGATTTAGTTTACTGAAGCGATCTTTAAACCTGAAATCATCCTTAATGTATTTGTCACGATTCTTAAACTCATTAAGTGTTGTTTTAAATACCTTGATGGCACATTCAGCTGGTATAGCTTTACCATCTTCCTTGTCACCCTCCAGGCTAAAGGAGAAGAACAAAGTCAGTAAGTTACCAGCTCACAGTGAGACCATCTTACACTCCATTCCACTCAAGTGTACCTACTCTGTTTGAAAATGTCATCCTAGTTTATCTTTTTTTTATATCTTAGTAGACCATTAGGTTTTAGGAGATCTTGCTATGTTTCCTAGGATGGCCTGGAATTCTTAGACCCAAGTGATCCTCCTGCCTCAGCTTTTCCAGAACCTGGAACTACAGACAGACACTGTTGGTCCTAGACCAACTGTTGTTTCTTTTAATAAAATATATTTTCAAATGAACTATCAGATACTGTTCATTAATCTACAATATAATGTTCTGTATTTCATCACAATCAAACTTGACAAATAATGGAAAAACATAGTTCTAGAAACAAATTACTGTGACCTTGGACGATTTGGGGCAAAACCCAACAACATCAACACATAGAGCAGCATTTTAAAAATAATTTCTTTTTTCTGGGCAGATGTGTAAGGATAAGTAAGGAGCTGCCAGCAGGAATCGTGAGGGCTTGTGAGCATGATGGATGACACCGTTCATGAGGATCAAGTGACAGAGTGCAGGAGGCAGAGGCTGGGCTGACCCCAGTGATAACTGGAGAGGAAGAAGGTGGATGATACCTGTAGACATGCTAAGCTGCAAGAGAAAAGAAATGCTTCCAGGGGACAGTCTCAAAAAGTCAGAGTCCTTTAGCAAGCTCTATGGACCCTTCTCTTCCTATGTCAACTGTCAGACCATGTCCTCTATGGAGAGCATTCACTCTCACGAGTGTCAGGAATGCCCTTTTATTCAACCCATTCTTGGTTTGCCTAAATGTCTAGCATGAAACTTTTTAAAATGTTATTTTATTTACTTAACCTATTTTACACACTGACCACTTTCCCTCCCTCCCATTCCCATCTCAGTCCCTCCCTTGAGGGCAGTTTCCTAGAGCTACTTTTATTGCACCAGAAAATAGTCCCATGCTGGCTAACAGCACTCCACATCCAATCCAACAGGAGACTGTTGACTGCACTTTCCAGACATTGATTGCTATTCATTGCTGTTTGGTTTTTTTTGACAGGGGTCCTCTGTGTAACTATGGATGACTTGGAACTAACTCACCAGGCTGGTCTTGAACTCAGAGATCCACCTGCCTCTGAGTGCTAGGACGGAAGGTATGAGCCACCACTGCCTGGCTATCCTATTCTTCACTGAGACTAAATCAACACTGGTTCATTTAAACTGCTATGAAGACTTTTCCATGGTACTAGGGATTAAACCCAGGACTCTCCATGCTATACAAGTACTGAACTACATCCACAGCTAAGACTTTTAAAAAACCATTCACTTTCCTTCTAGCAGCCCAAGTTATCTGCAGACCCCTTCCAGGTTCACGGTCCTTCCTGTCCTAGCTCCTGCTGCTTCCTGGCCTCCTCTCTCTGCAATGCAGTTCAACCTGAACTTCCATGTATAATGGCTATGTCCTTCAAGTCATTTCCCCAGACTTCCCTGTTCTACTCATCAAAACCATCACAATGACCTGTTTATAATACTCTGTCCAAACATTATCTGACATGTCTACATATTCTAACCTTGAACACAGGCCTGTTTTAAAGCAGGGACATCTAGGACCTAGAACCCAGGATCCAGCAAACGGAAATTGCCCAAGTACTGGCAAGTAGATGGGGCAGTTTTCAGAAACTGTACACAGCAATGTCCCTAGTAAGTAATTATAAGAATAAGGCTGAACTAACTCAAGATGACCTTCCTGTAACTGAACTATTTACCCACATGAAAATGAAACTTATAAAATAAAATCACAGATACAGAGTCCAATTTAAACAATTCATCTCATCATTCTCCTAACAAAACACTCCATGTTCCTTAGGAAATTTACATATCCCTCTGTCAATATTCTGGTCTTTATTTTCTAAGACAGGGACTCAGATAAATAGCCCAGGCTTGCCCCACACTGTGTAGCTGAGGATGAGCTTAAAATCCTGTCTGACATTATGGTATATACCAACATGCCCAGCTCCTTCTCTCCCTAGAATAGGGTCTTGCTGTTGCTCAAGTGGATTCTGCACTCCTAAGAAGCTGATGCACCTATGTGCATCCTGTCCGGCTTCCTCTGTCCAGCTTAGGGCCCTTCTTAACCACATCTACTGTTTATACCATGCTAGTTCCTGTATCTCTGACACTTACTGTCAGGTAAGTATACATCTGTTGATTAGCACAAAACTGAAATTCTGTAATAAAATTATACACAGAGCTAAAGTTTCTCCTGCAAGCCTGAGGCAGACTCCTTCCCTCCCTACCTCTCCTGGGGCAAGTACTGTCACAGTGCTATATTTGTAGAGTTGAAGACATATACCGTGAGACTGACTCGTCAACTTCACTATATTTGTAGTCAACTGAATCCTAAGCAGCTGGCATGCTATAAGGGACTGTCTTGATCAGATCATTTGAGGTGGGAAGATCCACCCTAAATTTGGACCACCTGCTGGCGGCAGGCCACATAAGGACGCAGAAGGCCTGCTTGCCCTCACTCTCCTGGCAAGTTCATCTACCCTGCTGCTGAGGCATCCCTTCACTGATGTTAGAACCTACTTCATGATTCCAAGGCAGACTGAAGAGCAGCTGCTCTCTAGGAATTCGAAAGGACTCCAGCACCAGATTGGGACAGTGGAAACATCCAGTCTCCTGGACTGAACAACTGCTAGGTCCTTTGCCTTTCTACTGGGAAACAGCCATTGTTGGGCTAACAGGTCACACAGCCTGCAAGCCACTATAATCATCTCCTTTAAAATATATACATATGTGCATAATTCAACCACTTCTGTCCCTTTAAAGAAGCCCAACTAATATACATATAGAAATATCTATATAGACAAGCAGCTATAGATGATGTATTATGCACTTCTTTAATCATCTTTTACCTATCAATTCTGGTTTTTTTTTAACTTACTTTTAAAATGCAAGCTGAAATCTAACCTCGCCATAATGTCTTCCCTGAATGTGATCTTGCCATAAGTCTCTTCCTACCCTACTGTGTTCTTATGTAACTGTATGCTTTGCTATATAATTATCCTTCACTGGTCATAACTTCTATTTTTAATAATTTATTTATTTTTATTTATGTGAATTGACATTTTGCCTACATGTATGCCAGATATTGTAGTTACAGTTTTGAGCTGCCATGTAGGTGCTGGGAATTGAACCTGGGAATCCAATGCCTCCTGGTCTATTAAAGTCACTGGCACATATACACATACTCAAAAATAAAAACTTTAAAAAAGATAGAGTAGAATCTAGAAATATAGACTGTCTACTAATACCTAAAGTCAAAGTATGTTAACCGGGGGAAAAGATCACTGCATAAGCTAAGTAAGCAAATGCATAAACTACTAAAAGATTGGACTCAAAACTGTAAAAGAAGATATGTTTCCTAAGATGAATACCAGGGATTATGAAATAAGATCTCATGGAGCCCTACAAAAATCCCATAAAAGGAGGGACAGTTTCCAAGTGAAGTTTTAGTATAACTTGTTCCTGATTAGAGGTTAAAAAATGTAAATGTGCTCTCACTGTAGGAGGCTGGAGGCTGGAGTGATCTGCGAGTGAAACCTCCACCATGAGTCTCCTCAATAAGCCCAAGAGTGAGATGACCCCAGAAGAACTGCAGAAGCGGGAAGAGGAGGAATTCAACACAGGTCCCCTTTTGGTGCTCACACAGTATGTCAAGAACAACATACAAGTGCTCATCAACTGTCGGAACAACAAGAAGCTCCTGGGACAGATGAAGGCCTTTGACAGGCACTGCAACATGGTGCTGGAGAATGTGAAGGAGATGTGGACTGAGGTCCTCAAGAGTGGCAAGGGCAAGAAGAAGTCCAAGGACCGATACATCTCCAAGATGTTCCTGCACGGGGACTCAGTCATTGTGGTGCTGTGGAACCCACTCATTGCCGGCAAGTAGAGGCCTCCTTCCACTATGAATGCCTGGTCCCCGCCCTGCCAAGCCCTGCCCGATGTAATGGAAATGAAACCCTGCTAGTTTAAAAAAAAAAAAAAAAAAAAAAAAAATGTAAATGCCTTCCCATACCTCCTTCCCTTTTTTTTGGTGCTGGAACTGAACCCAGGGCTATATGTGTGCTAAGCATGAGCTCTACCAGTGAGCTACATCCCCAACACTGTTTTCTAGTCTCTTTGTTTTTAGGACTTAACAGTCCAGTTATTATAATGTGTATGTGTAAAGGTAAATAGTTAAGAAAATTAAAGGCAAAGACTTGACCAATAGGCATTTGAATTCTTTTAAGTACAAAATAAATAAATAAAAGTAATGTCTAACTTTTTACAATAGTGATTCTACTTGCTATGCAGCATAAGTTTGATTATATATAATCCATCAGTCCAGAGGAGAAAAGCGTTTGTTCACTTACCTCCCTCCATATGCATGAAAGACAACGGATTCTTTTCCTGTACTGATACAGCCAGTAATCGTCTCCAGCATTCCAGAGTTGACCATTTTATACATAAGTAAACGTGTCTTAGGATCAACTGCTTTTTCCTGTAAGAGAGAAAGCGCTGTAAGTGAAAATGATCGCCATAAACTATTCTCATTTTAAAAGATATATGAAAATAAGGCTCTTAGAAGAACATGATCACAATACATGAGTTTTTTCCTCAGGGGCTCCTGGATTTCAGCTCCAGTGTCATGAGGCCAAAGAATTGGGTTTGGTGACAGTCCCAAGTCTGGACCACAGAGTCACCACGGTTCTGTGGCACACAAGTGCAGGGTCAGAGCTTCTTGAGGAACAGCACCCAGCGGATGTTAAGTGCTGACAGCAGTGCCATAAGAGCCCATTTCAAAGGTTAGGAGCCATAGAAGAACAGAACCCAAGATGGTAGGCAAAGACTCAGGCCCAGGTAGTGACCCTCCCTGTCTGTGCCCACTCATGACCCGTTCTGGAGCATCTGAAGATGAACACTATCACTGGTGCCTCTTCCACTGACCTCCATGAAGAAATCAGCTCATTCTCCTCCAGTTCACCATGAGCCTCAATATGGCAGACTGGGAGGTTCTGATGCATCAGGAGAACTAGCCTCCCCCAAAACATCTGTTCTGACCAAGGGCTTCACCTTCCTTCTCACAGGACTCCTGGCTTCCTAGCTCTGTCTTCTTACTTTGTGGAAGATGGTGAGGATATGGAAAGGAGTCTCTTCAAGGAAAATCAAACCTTGAGTACTGTACACACACAGATAGAGAAAAATATCCATCTGCCCTCAATGTATGGGGAAGTTGTGCCCAATGAATGGGCGATCTCACTGGTAAAGGTTCCTGAGAACTAAATTCCAAGGAAGTAACAAATAGGGGAAGCTGCATTCACCACAAAAACCCTCTGTAGGAAGCAGTTTAACACATTCAAAGGCAGCTAACACCAATTCCTTGAGATTTTGGCTTCACCTCCATCAGGTCCCTTGGCTTGTATGTGCCAACTGAGTTCCCATCCCTGCGGCTTCCAGCACTGTACCATACATCTATACTCACCCACTCTTCTCTCTCCTCCTTGGGAGGGCACTAAAGTAGACAAGGTAGGGACAGGGATGACTCCTGCTGGCACCATGGCTCCAGCATGTCTGGTATCAAGTTTAGAGGTCACAAGACACACTCCTGTCCATTGGGAAATGTTCCCCCTGACCTCTGCTACCCTCAATTTTGTCCCAAGATAAACAATTAGCCCCAGACGAGAAAATTAAATGGGAGGCATCACCACAACTCCCCTCCATAGACAGAACATGAGAAGAGACTAGAGGGTTGAGGGTGGGGATCAAGTTACCTGCCATTTCCTTCCTAATGCATCACTGTGCTCCTCCCCAGCCCCCACACTACTGCTACGACTGTGGTTTGGACATAAGCCAAGATTACAGCAAATATAGAGCAGGGAAGTGAACAGAGGTGGTAAGTGGTACAACTGGGATGCCAGGCAGATGTGTGTGGATGTTAAATCTCTAGATTTAACATATACACAAAGTACCTCCTCTTCCCTAACCCCTGACCTTTCTTGGTTCCCTTGTAGCACCTTCTCTATCTAGCTAGGTACCATCCACTGGGGACCAGGCCCCTTTTCTATCTTTTATGAAGACAGAACTCATACAACATCTCTGAAGTATTTTGAGGCTATGAGACAACAATTTCTCCCTTCCAGTCCTAATCCAGTATCAAACCAGCCCTGGGTACCCTATGTGCTTCCCTACCTCCTGGGCCTTGAAGGAGGCTCTTTGACTATAATTTCTACATTCTGTCCTTAAAAAATAAACTGGAAGTTAAAATACATCAAAATCTGGTTTAATCAAAATCTTATTTTACCAACTAATAGCTCTCTTGGCACTATCATAGTTTCTTAGTATTATTATTATTAATTTATGTATTTATGTGCATGTGCTGTGAGCTGCCTGATGTGGGCACTGATCACACTCTGAGCCTCTGTAAGAACAATCTATGTTCCTACACTATACTGAGCCATCCCAGCCCTCTTACAGCTTTTTAAAGGGGTTAGTAAATTCATTTGTTAAAATAGTACACATTATCTTCATTAATATAAAATTAGTGTTTTAAAGAGTCTAGCAATTTGCTATTTCCAAAATAGATATTATCTTCATTAATGTAAACCATTAATTTAGAAATTATTAAGTCCAAGTAGTTACAAGTGTCAATGTAATAGGCGAAAACTTCATTTTAAACATTTGGCCTGGAGAGATGCCCCAGTGGTTATACTGGCTGCTCTTCTAAGGCCCTGAGTTCAATTTCCAGCACTAACATGTTAATTCACAACTGCCTATAACTCCAGTCCTAGGGAATCCAAAAGCACTAGGTACCGACATGGTACATTGACACACATGCAGACAAAACACCCATACACATAAAATACAATAGGTGCTCAAATATCTGGAAAATTCAACTAAATACAGCATATACCTCTTAAATTACTATCACTGAATTAATTCCCAAATACTGTCACTTAGATGGCTTTAGGAAGCCATCTAACCATTTGCTCAACTGCAAATTTCCTATTATCTCAGTGAACTTCTAGAAAGACATGGCATTCTGAAGAAATAAGATTATTACTAAAAAAATAGCAGGGTGTAACAACACATGCCTTTAGTTCCAGCACTTGGGCAATAGAAGCAAGCAGATCTCTGAGTTCCAGGCCAGCCTGGTCTACAGAGTGAGTTCTAGGACAGAGGCTACACAGATAAACCCTGTGTGTGTGTGTGTGTGTGTGTGTGTGTGTGTGTGGGAGGGGGTATTATTAAACTTTTTAATAAGATTTAACTCAGTTTACACATTATACTTTCTTAACCAATTTTCAAATACTTCTTCAACTGCATTAGCCCAGAGAAGAACTAACATAACTGTTTTTTGTTTTTTTAAAAGACAAGGTCATACTAGCCTAGGCTGGCCAGGAAACCACTGTGAAGCCCAGAATAACATCAAACTTGTGAGAATCAATACTCCAGAATGCTGGGATTATGGGCATGAGCAGCCTCAGTTCAAGTTGAACTCCTTGAGCAGACGAGTGCCTAGCAGGCCTGAACTGCTTCCCTACTTTACCAAAACACTAGCAGGGTTAACCTCACAGGTTATGAGCACACTCTAAACTCTAGTGAAGCACATAAAATCAAGGGTCACCAACTGTTTTGCTAAGCTACTTAGGTTCCTGTAAGGGCCTGAAGGCTCAATTTTACTACACCCTCTGAAGCCTCTGGTGACACCATGGCCCAGTGGATATCAATGGAAGGTGAGCCAACAGTAGATGACGTCACTACTGGAGGCTGATCTACGGGGGGCTTTCATATGAAGGGTTATATAAGAAGAGTGGCTTCACCTTCTATGCCAATCTTAAGCGTCTTGAAAGCACTGCTTCGAGAAACTGAAACCTCCATAATGCAGGTTTTGAATAACTGATTGTTCTTTTCCCTTCAAACATTAGTTTCTAAAATGAACTTTTTCCCCAAAGTGAGGGAGGTGTTAAAAATGCTTACTGCAGTAGAATGTTCTTTCTTCTCATGGAGACGGGCACTTCGACGCTCTTCTGAGTACGCATGTTGCTTTAAAGCATTGAAAACATGGTTGGATAGTTTTAAATCCATTCCGATTCCATCCCCTACCTGAAAGCCAGGTGCAAACTGACAAAGACAAAGAAATCAGCAGTTAAATGTTTTCATATGGGACCAATGTTAAAAACCACAGTGAGAAGTCAGTCTTGTACATTTCTTACTCAACAGATGACCTCCTGCAGAAACAAATGTCACAGGCACCATAGAAGACAAAGCTCCCTGACACAGAGGAGCAACACCAAAGGCAACTGCACCCCAAAGGAGGGCATATTCTATACAGAGAAAACACCTTCCTACATCTACAGTCAGTGGTTCAGCATTTGCTTTGTACCTTGTTTTTGTGCTATAGAACAATACAGGAACCATATCAAGGCAGAGACTGTTATGTCTGTCAGCACAAAGTTTGCTCAACAGCACTGTTAGAGCCGCACAACATTTCCAGACCAGATACATCACAACCATACTGAGCAACATAGTTACTTAACAAACATTTGTGCACTAAGGACTCCATGTTTCTTACTAGACCATGGCATTTATAAAAGAGAATACTTAAAAAAAAAAAAAAAAAAAAGATTTGGCACTGGAGAAATGACTCCCCAGTTAAGAACACTTACTGTTCTTCCAGAGGACCCGAGTCAGTTCCCAGCACCCATGTCAACAGGTTCACAACAACCTGTTAACTCCAGCTCCAGGGATCTAGCACCCTCTTCTGGCTTCCACAGGCACCTAAACATTATCCCCTCCCCCCACTACTAATAAACAAGAAACAATTTGAAAAATTGTATGTGTATGCTTGTTTTGCTTTCATGCCTATGGAAGCCAAAAAAACATCAGATCCTTCAGAACTAGAGTTAAGAATGGTTGTGAGCCACTATATCGGTGCTGGACAACAAATCTAGGCCTCTGCAGGAATACTCTTAACTACTGAGCTATCTCTCCATCCCAAGACTTTTTAAATTTTAAGATTTATTCTTAATTGTGTGTGGGTACGCATGTCCATGCACATGTGAATGGAACTGGAATGTATAGGTGGTTGTGAGCCACCAGATGTGGGTACTGGGAATCAAGCCCAGCTTCTCTGGAAAAACAAGTGCTCTCAGCCACTAAGCCATCTCTCCGCCTATGGGAATGGCATTCTATTTTATTTTATTTTAGAGTGGCAGTTCCAAATGCCTGGTGCTGGGCGGGAGTATAGCTCAGCGGCTTGCTCAGCATGCCGAAGACATGGCGGTCGAGTACCAGCACCACAGCCAACAAGTCTAAGAATATGCATTTCTGCCTTCAAGTTCTTGTCCCACAACAACTGCTACAGAAATGTTGTTCTGTAAAAAATAATGTGCTAAGGATAAACAATTCATTTATTCAGTCTTTTTTAGACAGGGTCTACTATAGCCCAGTATCTTCCTTCCTTTACCACCCAAGTGCTTGGTTACAGGCGTGTGTCATCATGCTCAGCTTTACTTGCTAATCTTAGACTCCTGTAAATAAGTAAGCTTTGAAACATCCTCAGAGGATTTCATTGTAAGGTACTCTCTACTCTTTGAGAGTTATACCGTCCTCTGAAGCATCTCTACAGCCGACGTGGTGAGCACCAGCACAGAGGTGGCAGGGGGATTTGAGGCCAGTCTGAACTTCAGAGTGAGACTCATATGAAATAAATAAACTTTTAGAAATTTACTGCTGTTGGTTTGTTTCCTTTTGTGTTTTAAGAAAGGGTCTCATGGGGCTGGAGAGATAGCTGAGCGGTTAAGAGCACTGATTGCTCTTCTAGAGGACTAGGGTTCAATTCCCAGCACCCACATGGCAGCTCACAACTGTCTGTAGTTCAAATAAATAAATTAGTAAGTAAGTAAATGTTTTTTGTTTTTTTAAAAAAAGAAAGGGTCTCACAAAGTATCCCTGGCTGGCCTGTAACTCACTATGTAGACCATACATCTCTGCCTTCCAAGTGCTGGGCTTAAAAGGCATGTTCCCCCATCCCTGAGAGAGAATAAATACTGTTTTTAGAATATATTTAAAGTCTTACATTCTCCATTCTTGCTGTGTTCTTCCTTCCACATACTACTTCATCATGCTTAGTGGTGATGTCTTTTCCTTTTCCAATAAAGCCCTTTTTTGGAGTAGGAAACGGCTTTGCTAAAGGCAATTAAGAAAACCCAAGAATATAAAACCAGCAAAGAGTAAAGTCTTGTATTCAGCACTGGAGAGACACTTGACTCTAACTGAGTGAACTATCACATGGATTTCCAATCTAAACATGAATGTAAACAAGTTCGCTGGGACAGCTGACCCTCCCCCACCCTTCCCAACTGTCCCCGGAAACAAAACAAAAGCACCTGGTCTGTAGGGATCATCACGAGTGTCCTGCCAGTCAACCTCATCTTCAGAGCTGTCACTGTCTTCAAAGGGATGTACTTTTCGATAGTTTTCAAATGAAATGGAAACTTAAAACGTAAAAATAGTTGACCATTTACTTGGGAATGTATACAGGCATTTCCTACCACCCAATGGAAATGTCATAATAAGGTCACGGTACCTTTGCTATCACCATTGAACTTTTTTTCTTCACGCCTAAGCTGTGCATCATATTCTCTGTCAAATTCCATCTGTAGCATCTGAGCCAGCATTAGGTCACTGGAAGTGTCAATGTTTTCTCCAGAAATGAATGGTCCTTCAGCAACACTATTCAAGATAAGGTGATATAAGCTGACTGATGGGCTGTGCAAATAGCTACTGATCACGAGAGTAGAAAGCGTCTTGGCCATGCTAAAATCACACTGAAGGAGGGGTGAGGGTCTACCAGACCATTCACCACCTCCTGTTCACTCAGCCAGCTTCAGCCCCATGGCAACTCTGAGAGCCCCATCCAGGTGAGAGAGATGGCAGAAAACATTAAAGGTCTATGGAAAATCTATGCTGAGACCCAGAATGCTTTTCATCTGTAGTCCAATCAAACTAGAGAGAAAACTAATGAAGAGACAACGATAAACATTAGAAAACTATAGCTCAGTTGTTCAACTGTTGCAGTAACAGGAACAAAACCCATAGAAACAGTGGTTTGTCTAAGACAATACTAACTCAGAATCTCTTTATCTGAATTGCTTGGGACCAAAAGCACTTACAATTTTGAAGTTTTCAGATTTTGGAACAATTTACATAGACTCAGCTAAGTATCCCTGATCTGAAAAATTTTAATCTGAAATACTCTAAACGTGAAAGTTTTTGTGTAGTTTTTGAGTGTCCAAAGCTTTGGGGCTATTCAATGTGTCCTGAGGAGCAGGGCGACACTCAGGACAGTACTCTTTCCTCTGCACTCTTAACATCCGTGAGGAGTGTCAGCAGAGTTTAAAGCTCTGCTAAAGTAAGCCTGAGTGTCACGTACACCACTTCAGGGAATATGGCCGCTTCCTCTTCCAACTGCAGCTCTTTGGCCAGCTCCTCGCTCATCACTTCGGTCAGAGAACAGGACACAGGGCTCTGAGGGGTAGCCCACGGGCACTATTTAAACAAAAGAGAAAAAAGTTTATGATAATGATTTAAAAACTCAAAAAGGAGTCTATCTTTTGATAATTAAACTAGTTTAAATAACCAAAACAAGTAAGTAGCTATTAAGGGTGGGGCTCATTATAAAGAGTCAATCTTCCTTAATTAAGATGTCTGAGTATATGCTAAAACAAACCAAGAGCAAGCCACAAAAAAATGTATTTCTAAACTTCAGGATCTGAGACTCAGGTTTGATAAAGTATGATTATAAAAGAGTAATATTCCTTGAGTTTCTTCTTCAGCACTGCTTCCCTCAATGACACCAATGTCTCAGCTTTCTCAAAACTATTCTTGATTTCGTGTTTTCCTAAAACACCTAACTCATCACCTACTTGTTTTCCTCTCACTGATGGCACTCCCTCAGGTTAGCTAAGTAAGTCACAACTTCAGACTCCCACATTTAAAATCAAGTGTCTCACCCTGCTGAAAGGGCTTGGAAAATGTACTGGAGGTTTCTGGGAACTGGCTCCTTGAGTCTATAATGGGGTCTACAGCTCCAAGGTAGCGGGCCAGTGAGATGGCAGCAGAGCAAGCATGACAACCTACCCCAGTGCAATCCCCAGAACCCATGCAAAGTTGGAAGGAAGAGCCAACGGCACAAAGTTGTCTTTGATTCTCCATATGCAAATCATGGCACATGTGTGCTGCTCCAAACACACACATCATATATACAGACACGCAACAAGAACAAACATTTTAAATGTTTAAAATAGCAGAACACCCAAAGCAACGGAAGATCTCAGCCTTACCTCATCATTCTTACAGCTCTGTTTATCAGTACATCTACTCATGACAGCCAGTTCATCCTAATAAACAGTACACAATTATTTCTGAGTGTGTCTGAACTCAGTTGTGACTGTCAATATAATCAGATTAAGAAATGCCTAGAATCAAATCTCTCCTCTGAGTGTATCGGTAAGGATCCTTCTAGAGACAATTAGATCATAAAGGCTCTCTCCTTCCTGGTCACCTGGCCACTATTAAACCAGCGCCTCTGATGTCCATGGTCCCAGAACACAGCCATGTGAACAGTATGGTATTCTGTTACTGGTACTTGGGAGAGGAGGCCATTGGGGCCCTATTAGAAGAACTGTGAAGTCAAAATTTTCTCAACATTACTAAAATATGCTTTGTCTTTTTAATTATCATTCTCTCAGCTATTCTAGAGTTTTCCAAGGTCTACATCAGAAATGATGACATCATCATTCTGCTGGCTGATTGAATGCATGCTTGCATATTTATGCTTTTCAAATTTTTCTAAGGATTTAGGATATAAATGTGCATCTTTATTTGAGTTAGTTAGGGCTAACGCCATTGTATTTCTCTCTACAGTAGAGAGAATGTCCATCTTCAATTGTAACTATGTATCTGTGGGATGGACTTCCCCTCAAGCCAACAACAAATAAATAGAATGAGCT
The DNA here is from genome assembly GCA_004025045.1 of Sigmodon hispidus. Lineage (NCBI taxonomy): Eukaryota > Metazoa > Chordata > Mammalia > Rodentia > Cricetidae > Sigmodon > Sigmodon hispidus. The sequence continues at coordinate 109,512 of PVIH01005387.1, forward strand.
ATCTTCTAGTAAATCAAAATTAGTGAGTTTTTTTAAAAAAAATGTAAAACAAAGCTGGGTTGCAATGGCCAATATCTTTAATTCCAGAACTTGGGAGGCAGAGTTCGAGGCCAACCTGGTCTACAGAGCAAGTTCCAGGACAGCCAGGGCTACACAGAGAAACCTTGTCTCAAAAACAAAACAAAACAAACAAGAAAGGTAAAACAATACTGTTCTCAAGGTTTTTTTATCCTTAGGTACCGAATCCACTTTGGTTTCTATGGTTAGGGAAAAAAAATGGTTAAGTGATGCTATAAGCCTGGTGTTGGTAGCCTGTCTACCCAACAAAATACCAATAAACTCCAGGAACATATTTTTTGTTAAATGATGAAAATGGGGGGGCTAGAGAGATAGCTCAGCGAGTAAGAGCACTGGCTACTCTTCTAGAGGTACCGAGTTCAATTCCCAGCAACCATATGGTGGCTTACAACCATCTATAATGAAGTCTGGTACTATATACATAATAGATAGATAGATAATAAATGTTTTAAAAAATGGGATTTTACAGCTCTGATGACATACACTTATATGTGCATCATTTATCTAGTGTTATTTATTTAGGAAGTGAAACATTTCTGAGGGTACACTGTTTTCATTGAACTTTTCCCACAACCTCTGTGAAGTTTTTTTAATATTTATTTATTTATTATGTATACAGTATACAGAAGAGGGTATCAGATGTCATCATAGACGGTTGTGAGCCACCATGTGGTTGCAGGAAATTGAACTCAGGACCTCTGGAAGAACAGTCAGTGCTCTTAACCTCTGAGCCATCTCTCCAGCCCCACCTCTGTGAAGTTTAACTGTAGAAATGGAAATAATCTGGCCTGCATTTTTATGGTGTCTTTCTAATTTTGTCTTTTTATGTCTGTTAATCTCGACCTCATCAAAAAGATCAAAGTCTCACACACAAATGGGTAAAATGACCTGAAGATGTAATCACATTTACCAACAGAATGAATATTTGACTCTTTCACCAGGTTTATAAACTTAAATAAGTTTTTAAAAAACTGAAACAGTTGAGCCAAGTGGTGGTGATGCATACCTTTAATCCCAGCACCCAGGGAGACAGAGGCAAAGCAGCCAGATCTCTGTGCGTTCGAGGCCAGCCTGGTCTATAGAGCAAGTTCCAAGACAGTCAGGGATACACAGAGCAACGAAACTCAGAAACGAAATTACACCGCTCAGGACCTTACAGTTTAGGAATACAACCCCAAATGAAGCAGTATTGCTCTCAGCAAGGGTCTGCGGTCTTTTCGTCCTAAGCAATGAAACACTCAGGATCTTTTCATCCTAACCGATGTAATTCGAAAAACAGCATGTTCAAAATCAGATGTGAACAGAAAACAATCTTAGTTTGCCATTCCAGCAGTTCGGGGAAGCCTAATCTATGGCAGATCATGGAAATTTCTAACCATTTTACAGTATTACTGCCCACTTCAGCTGGAGTCGGGAGGCGTGCCTAGTTTTTATCTTCACTATTTTAAAAACAAGGAATTACCGGACTGGGATAGCCGCAGTGGTCTGAAGGCAACACCTTCCTGAAATAATTTTCTGTCTCATTTTCTTGGGGTAGGGCTGATGACACACCAAATTGGTGAAAGAACCAGCCCGCAGTTTTCCTCAAGCCTCAGCGTCGGTGTGGGGCGACAAACGGAGAAGGCAAGGCACAGCCCCGGCCCCCCGACCACCCGGGCGACCAGCGCGAAGCCGTCAGGGTCCCGCCCCCAGGCTTGCCGAGTCGCTCCCCCGGCTTCGGGAGACCACCGTCTGGCTCGCGTGGTCAATCAGCTGTGACCACCGCTCACCTTACTGGGGCCCCAGGCTGCTGCGGGCCCGGGCTCAGGTGAAGACACTCCGACCAGATCCATTCGGGGAAGAAGGCAGGGACGAGAACGGAGCCGAGAGATGACGGATGAGGAGAGAGCTCCGCCGAGAAGACGGGCGGAACACTAGCAATCCGCTGCCGGAGGAGAGGCTACAGATGGCGGCGGCGGCGGCGGCGGCGGCGGCCGCCTCCGGAACTGGACCGCTCTCTTCCGTCCTCTACACTGCGGCTCTCGCTTCTTACTGGTCGCAGGTCCCTGGGAGGGCCGTACTTCCGGTATCTTCACTTGGGCTGTGGGTTCAAAGGTCGGCTGGCAAGGGTTTGTGTTGACTGGATCCTGGCAGGGCTGGGCAGGGCTAGGTGTGGTTTCCTCTGAGCTGCTACTCCCTCCCGGCCTGGGCACTTGCTTCTGGTCTCTTCCTCTAAGTCACCGAATGTAGTTAATCCAAACACTCATTCTTTATTTCCCGGGACAATTCGAAGTGAACATATTGGTGGTGGGGAGGGGGCAGGTTTAAAGAGTGAAAAGGAATTTTACAGATTACGGTTGTTGCAGTTATCATTAGGTATGAAATGAGAAAAACTACTAAATATGTGGTATAGCACTGAGCAAAAAATAAGACGGCACAATAAAATTTGTGATTCTCAGTTGTGGAGAAATTCATAAAGTGGCTGGATAAACACAGACATTATATGCTACTATGTCCAAGCAGTAGGCATGTTGTGCCCCTAAATAGACCACCAGAAACGCAAACTCTCCGAAATGTAAAAGCAAGATTTATTGAGTCTTGCAACAAGGACCAGCACACATGTGTGACAGTGTCCAGAAGTGCCGCCCCCTTGGCAAGCTGGGTTTTTAGAGGCAAAAATCACAAGGTTATACATCAGTTGGGGTCTTTTAGTGCAAATACAATTCTAATTAACTCGTCTTTTGGGGGGATTTTAGACTACCTCTGTTATCTTAGCTGGCTGTTTGCCAAGCCCTTTCTTTGACTACCTTCTGTGTTGGGTCTTTCCAGGATATCTCCCGGTCGGGTCCTCAGACATTCCATAGATAATTAACTGTTATCAGTCCCTAAGCTACTTGACCTCTGTTCCTATTCAGACTACAGGCTTGTTCCGAAAATGGGCACTTTTGCTCAAAAATGAAGATGCCTCTCTGGTTCTTCAGGCAGTGTCTTAATCCCAAAATGCTCTGGAGGAGAAGATTCTATCCTTACCCCAATTTTACTGGAAATGAAATGGGCACATAGAAATAAAGGAACTCAGTTTATTTCAGATTCAAATCATAAGACCTAAGATAAAACAGAGCTCAAAACAAAACGCCATTAAAAACTGTTTGCTTACCAGAAAGATATGTCTGCCTGTCCCTCATCATTATGATAATGGACTGAACCTCTGAAACTGTAAGCAAGCCACCCCAATTAAATATTTTTTTGTGTAAGAGTTGCTGTGGTCATGGTGTCTGTTCAGAGCAATAGAATCCCTAAGACACCAGCCTTCTGGGCTGTAAACAGGTTTCTTTCTTTTTAAAGCCAACCCTGTTTTTAACATTCCTGCTTTCCCTAGTGCTTATCTGTAGGCACAAGGACTTTGTATCCTCTACATGAACCGATGTATTGTTCTTATTTAAGCTAATATGAGTTTTGTGTGCTGTGATTTATGATAGAAACTTTGTCTCCCCCTTTATTGGTTTTTCAAGACAGGGTTTCTCTGTGTTGCCGTGGTTGTCCTGAAACTCACTGTGTGTACAAGGCTGGCCTTGAACTCAAGAGATCTGTCTGCCTCTGCCTTCCAAGTGCTGTGATTAAGGGCCCACCACATCCTATGATAGAAACTTTCTTAACTGTCATAGTCTATGGGTTTCTTCTCTGTTTCTACTTGATTAGAATGTCTAGCTGTGTTTGGGAACAATAATAGTCATTTTTTTTTAAAAAAAGATTTACTTATTTATTATGTATACAGTGTACAGAAGAGGGTACCAGATATCATTATAGATGGTTGTGAGCCTGGGAGATCCATCTCCCAGGACATTCTTGATTCTGTCAAGTTGACAACACTAACCATAGAGATTAAACCTAATACACTAGCAACAAAAATTTAAAGACTATTTTTATTTATGGTTGCTAGGAATTGAACTCAGGACTTCTGGAAGAACAGTCAGTGCTCTTAACCTCTGAGCCATTTCTCCAGCCCCCCAATAATAGTCTCTTAAAAAACTATTTATTTCATGTATGAATGATCCATCTTCATATGCAAGGTTATTGACAGAAAAAGGCATCAGATCCCATTACAGATGGTTGTGAGCTGCCAATGTGGGTCCAGGACCTCTGGGAGAGCAGGCAATGCTCTTAGCCACTGAGTTATCTCTCCATCCCAACAATAATCCTTCCCAGCATCTGTTTACACATATTTAGCATTTGATTGGATGCCAGATTCACATTCCAGACTTTTAAAAATTTTGAACTTTAAGATAAAATCAATTAGCAAAAATTATAATCACATATTTGACGTCTATGGTATCTTTAGGAAGAATGTACAAACTAATGTCTGAGTTTCTTTTTCCTGTTCTGGTGATAAGACAACTTGGCTCACAGTCAAGGGGACAGCCCCTCCTGTGGGGAAGTCAAGCAACAGGAGAATGAAGCAGTGGTCACATGACATGTACCAGCAGAAACAGAACTGTGAATGTACACTCCTCCTCAGCTCCCTTTCTCAACACATACAGTCAGGGCCTATAAGGAAATTGTGCCTCCATTTGTGGTAGCTCTTCCTGCTTCAGAAATGTAATCGAAACATTCCTCACAGGCATACCTGGAGATCCATCTCCCAGGACATTCTTGATTCTGTCAAGTTGACAACACTAACCATAGAGATTAAACCTAATACACTAGCAACAAAAATTTAAAGACTATTTTTATTTAATCTTTGACAGTTTCACATATGCTATGTATTTTAATTATATCCACCACTAACTAACTATTTTTCCACTCTCCTGGACACCCATGATGTCCCTCCTCACACTTTCGTATTCTTTCTTACTTTTTCTGGAATTCTAGTCAGTCTTGTCAGCAGGCGCCGTTCCCTACTGAGCCATCTCTCTGGCCCACCTGCACCTTTTATTACTCATGCAAATCAACAATGTATTTCTTGGTTATTTCCTACTGTTAGCAGCAGTTGGGTTAATTTCCTGTCCTGGCAACTGGGGCTATGATTAAAATTCTACTTTGGAAAAGACAACTTCCCTTCCTATCTGTTGCCCAAAGCCTCACATAGCCCATGTTGGCCTTGGATCCCTTGTGCGGCCCTGATGAACTTCGAAGTTTCTTCTGAACCACTTGTTCCTTATCCCTACGGCTAGGATTACCGGCCTCTGGTTCCATGTACAGTTAAGATTGCCTTTATAGACATTTCAACACAATAGGTTGACTTTTCTTACAACCATAGCCGTTCTAGTCACTTCCTGAGCCTTTAAAAAAAATTAAGCTTTATTTTATTTTTGATTATGTGCATATCGTATTTTAGAATGTACTTTTGTTCTTATGCACGTGTTGAGTGCTGGTGTCCAGACAGTCGAGAACGGATCTGAAGGAGCTGGGGTCCCCTGAGGTGGATGTTGGGAACAGAACTCTAGTCTCTGCGAGAGCAGTATGCACTCTTAACCACTGCACATCTCTACCTCCTTTAAGATTAACTTCTGTTGTGGTTAATTTGTGTTCTTAAAAATAAAAGGAAGCAATGTAGAACATCGGAAAACTTTGTTACAGCCTTGAGCATTTTTATCCAGTCATTCAGTAATAGCTATAACTATTTTTTTTCAAACTTAAAAGAAATGCTGTGACGTGTTCTGAAAGGAGCTTCCATCATTTTCTACCATGGACAGCCAGAGAGGACTTCCTGCCCTCCGCTAAGCAGAGGCGCCTTATCAGGAGCGGCCCCTTTAAGGAGGCGGGACCTGGGCTCGCTGCTCGCTGATTGGCGGAGCGGAGCTCCGTGGCAGGTCCGCGGAGACGCCCGCGGCTGGGTGGGTCCGGGGCGGTGGGACTCGGGTCTCCCGGGGAAGCCGAGATTGGCGACAGATGAATTGGAGGCGGTCGCTGCTCGGCCTCACCTTTTGCTCTTGCTACCTGGCTTCTCACCTCACGAACAAGGTGAGCGTACGGGCTTCCGCGACTGCGCGTGGGCTGCGAGTGGTGCGGTTCACGTCACAGAAGATGCCCGGGGCTGGCTGGTCCGGATGGGGACCTCGAGGAAACCGACTGAGTGCACTAGCCCGGAACTTCGAATCAGACTCGAAGGACCATCTTCAAGAGGAGGATGGGGCTCTGTGTGCACAAATTTGGGCTCCACGCCCAGGACTCGCCTGCACTCCCAGCTCTTGTAAGGTGGAGGCAGGAGGATGCGGGCTTCTAGGTCGCCCTCAGCTACCTTGAGAGTCTGAGGCCAGCTTGGGATACTTGAAACCCTGCCTCAAGTAAATAAATGCACATATACGCAAACAAACAGAAAGCAAACAGTTGCCCCTCTTCCCTCAGGGAATCGAAGGGAACGGATACATTCTGCCCTACGCTAACTCCAGCAGCCTTCTGCTCCAGGACCCAAAGTTCCAGAAGAAGTGGAAACGATTAATTATCACCCCTGACCCCACTGATTGACTCATTTAGTCTTTATCTCCATTCCGAATATTTCCACTATATCCAAGGGGTTACAATCATGAGAGGTAGAAACTGCTATTTTGATAGGAGTGAGAGGTTGCCTTAAATTTAAGGGGATCCTCCTGCCTCTGCCTCCCAAGTTTTGTGGTATTTGTAGGTGACCACCAAGCCCGGCTGTTATTATCTATTTTTATATGTATGGTTGCTTTGTTTGCTTGTGTGTTTGTGCAGCATGCGCTGCAGTGCCTGCGGAGGAGCCCAGACTGCATTAGATTGTCTGGAACTGGAGTTACAGAGGGTTGGAAACCATCATGTATATGTTCAGATCCTCTGAAGAGTAGCCTGTGTTCTTACTTGCTGAGGCTTCTCTCTAACCTTTTTATTTATGTGTGTGTATGTGTGGGTGGTAGGTCCATGGGGCACTTGTAGAGAGAGGTCAGAGGACATCTCGCAGGAGTCAGTTCAGATTGAACTCAGGTTATTAGGTTTGGTGCTGAGTGCCTTTGCTTGTCTTACCATCACACACACACACACACACACACACACACACACACACACACACACACACACACAGGCCTTGCTCTGTAATCAAGGCTGACTTGGAATCTTCTGCCTCCTGAGTGCTGGGATTATAGTCAAGCACCACCACACTCAACTTAAGACAGTTTTAGAGCTAACATTCAATTTGTCATACATTTAAATTTATAAATTTTAAAGTATTTTATTTTTTATTACATGTCTGTGTGTGGGTATGTGCATGTGAGCTCAGGAGATGGAGTTAAAGGTCATTGTGAGCCAACCAGTGGATGCTGGAATCTTTTTTTTTTTTTTTTGAGACAGAGTTTCTCTGTGTAGCCCTGGCTGTCCTGGACTCACTCTGTAGACCAGGCTGGCCTTGACTTCAGAGCTCCTCCTGCCTCTGCCTCTTTAACAAAAGTGAGGCCAAAGCTTCAGCATTGGGTTTTATTTTGTGGTGCTAGGGATGGAACCTAGGGCCGTGACTTCAGAGCTCCTCCTGCCTCTGCCTCTTTAACAAAAGTGAGGCCAAAGCTTCAGCATTGGGTTTTATTTTGTGGTGCTAGGGATGGAACCTAGGGCCTCACACAAGTTAGACTATGCTCAACCACTGACCCACAGCCTCATCTCTGAGCTTAAGCATGTTAGCTCTCCCTCAGTTTGTAGACCAGAGATAAGCACACAATACACTGAGGAGATATTGGTATCATTATTCCAGGACATGGCCAGGTCTCACTTCATCCTTTCTCTCATTCAGAATGGAAGGAAGTACCAGAAAAAGGTAGAGTAGGACATAAAGATGCAAGTGAGAATACTTGAGGGAAGAATCATAGATGTGCGTTGCAGCACAAGAAATTATCCATCATTGTTAACATTTAGGAACTTACTCTGGCAGAGTTTTAGGTAGGCTGGGGAACATGCTCGTGTGAACCTTCTTCAATACCATTGACTCTGTTTTTATTTAATCCCTCTCTTCCTTGCTTTCCCTTCCTCCCTCCTCCTCTTCCTCCCCCCTTCCTTTCTTCTGATACAGGGTCTTACTGTATCTCTTCAGGGGCCTGGAACTGGCTTTGTAGACCAGGCTGGCCTTGACTCCTCAGAGACCCCACCTGCCTCTGCCTCCTGAGCGCTGGGATTGAGGGCATGTGCCCCTGCACCTGGTTAGCCGCATTGTTTTAAAGATAATGTGGGAAATTAACAGAGTCCTTTCCTGAAGTATTTACTGACTTTAGACAATAAACACTTTTATTTATTTTAAAGGTGTTCATGAAACAAAAAGGTATCTTGAAAGACAAAATACAATTCCTTCATTATAAAGGTCTATAAATCTAACTTTAAAAACTTACTGAAGGGGCTGGATGGAGGGATAGATGCTCAGGTAAACATGCTTGGCTCTCAAGTGTGAGGACCCAAGTTCAGATCCCTAGAACCCACCTAAGCCTGATGTAATAGTGTGTGTCTACACCCCTAGATAGGAAGCAGATGCCAGGAAACAGCTCATGGGTCAGCTAGTCTGGTATATGCAGTGCTGACTAAGGACAGACTTGTCTCAGCAAGGTGGAAGGCAGAAAAGCATCTAAGGTTGTCCTCTGACCACCTCACATGTGGACATGTACATATATATATATACATTATATTAACAAATTCTACACAACAAAGAATTAATATGATATAAGGAAAGAATTATTATAAATACAAATTGAATCTGAGTACGGTGGCACATAGCTGTAATTTCAGTACTTAGGAGGGCAAGGCCAAAGGATTACCTGGATTCTGGGTTACATAGGGAGTTCTAGACCAGGCTGGGTTACAGACAAGATCTTGTTTTCAGAAAAAACAAACAATAACAAAACAAAAACATAAATTTACCAGCTGTTCTCTTCAGTATAACTTGGAAGGTTACACTCTTGCCCACCCATGACTTGGGCGAATGAAGACTTTTAGATAATATGTCCATATTTCTTCAATAGGAATATTACTATATGCTCTATCAATTCTCTGTTATCCAAAATGTTCATTAATTTCGTATTGTTTTTTCAGTATGTCCTGTCTGTCCTGAAATTTACCTACCCTACATTATTCCAAGGGTGAGTATCTTTTTTTCTCCCAGATTTTGTTTTTTAGAATTTGTATGTTTGTGTGCATATGTGTATATGACACATGAATGAAGTGCCCATGGAGGCCAGAAGAGGGTGTTTTGCTGGAGTTACAGGTAGTTGTTAGCCATCTGACATGTGTGCGTGCAATTGAATTCTAGTTCTCTGCAAGAGCAGCATGCGCTCTTAACACTGAGCCATCTCTCTAGTTCCCAGGGCAAATATCTCTAATCACCTTCATATGCATTTGTAGGAAATGTCCAAGTAATGTCTTAAAATGTTCTTTGAAACAGCTTTAGGAACTACATAGTAGTAGGTTTTCTGTGTACTCCCCCCACCACTACTGCCACACACAGGTCAACCAGATTAAGCCAAAACTGAAGTACAGCAACAGGTGTATTGAGCAAAGCAACTCCAGAGCAGGTTCACTGGCCTCAGAGAATGAGGCCAGAGAAGTTGCACACCCAAGCCAGGGCAAGAAAGTTCTATAGACTGTAGGCGAGGGGTGAGGATGTGTTTGCCACAAGCTAGGTTTGTGCCCAAGTAGAGTCAAAAGCAGTTTGGGGAGGGAGGGAGGTGGGGGGAAGGGACGGGGGGTAAGAGAAAGAAATGGGGCTTTCTTGGCCCGACAGGGACAAGCTGGAGGCTTCAACTGAACACATAGGCTCATCGTCAGCTAGCGACACTGTAGTTTATCTATTCATTTTTTCAGTCTGCTCTTCATGTTCTGTGTTACTCAGGTCAGTCCAAGACAGTCAGTCTGGTATGTTAATGGTTTAGCAGTAGCAACCAGCAGTAGCCTCTGATGGACTGACTGCTTCCTACCTTTGCAAAAGCCTTTTTATTGTTATACAAAAGACACCTTTAGCAAGTCAGTTTTTCTGGAGATGTTTGAAGGAACCATTATGTAAGCAGTTCTCAGCCATATGGGAACTTCTGGCTTGCCATATGTCTGGAGACTAAGCTATACAAAGGCTCTGTGAATCCCTCAAGAGAACTCAAATACACTTTACAAAAAGTTAGTTCAAAGCCTAGGTGCATTTTGGTTTTGGTCCAGGGCATTGGGCCTAGGATCCACTCCTTGCTACAGATAATCTCTACTACCTAGCTATATCACCAGCCCTTAAAATTTCTTTTTAAAGATAAAGCTTTGCTAAGTTACTCAGGCTGGCTTTAAAGTTGCTCTGTAGCCCAGGCAGGCTTTGAACTTGTGATCTTGCAAGGACCAGAATTCAGATCCCAGCATCCATATTGGGCAGCTTGACACTGTAATTTCAGGTCCAGGGAATCTGATGCCTTTTTTTGGTCTACACATGTGTGTGCACATACACACAAAATTAAATTAAATAAAAAAGTAAATAAAAGGATACTTACTACCTTTTGACCATCATATTAAATTGGAAAACATTTTTGTAATTTGATTTTTATCTTTTATTTATAATTATTTTATTACTTAAATGCTTAATCTTTATGAATAAACATGTTGTTTCTTTTCTCTTTTTGGTTTTTGAGACAAAGAGTTTCTCTATGTAGCCCTAGCTGTCTTGGAACTTACTCTATAGACCAGTCTGGCTTTGAACTCAGAGATCTTCCTGCCTCTGCTTCTGCCTCTGCCTCCTGAGTACTGGGATTAAAGGTGTGCGCCACCAGGGCTCAGTTGCACTCATCACTCTTGTGAAAGACCAGGGTTCCTGGCACCAACATGGTAGCTCATAACTGCAGTTCCAGAGCATCTTGCACTCATATCTTACCTCCACAGGCATGCTGCACACATGCTGCACAGACACATAATATATATATATATATTTAAAATATTAACACAAATGTAATATAGGCCCAGATGTGGTGGTGAGTGCCTTTAATCTCAGTCCTCTGGAGGCAGAGACAGGCAGATCTGAGTGAGTTCCAGGACAGCCAAGGCTACATAGAGAAACTCTGTTTTGAAAAAATAAAAACAACAACAAAAAAGTCTCCAAGCACTTCTGTATGTGTCTGGGGGGAATTGACCAGGGTTAGACCTCTGCTCTATGTCAGGCTGATTCATGACATGAAGCACTATTTCTGTTCTTGGCTGGTCAGTGAAACAATAGTTTTTACTGACCAGTCATCTCCTAATGCATGAGGAAAAGGATGGATGTCATGGATAAAAGGGCAGTATCTGCAGATTCTCAGAAGTAGGAAATGGCCTGGCATATCTTGAGTTGCAAGCTGTGTGCCCTGAGAATCCTCAGGCTTGTCCTGGGGAGGGACTAGCCCACGTCAAGAGGACTTGTGAGTCACACATGGGAGACTTTGTCCTGGAGGCCAGGTGTTCCCAGTAGAGTATCACAACACATTGGGATGGGACAGTCATTTCTGAGGATCTTAAAATGTGTGAATGAGTCATCTAGAATATAAAGGTGACTAAACTAAACACTGATAGGTCTGGTTGCTATCAAATGTAACCCCTGGACATGGATGTGACATGGCCATGACCATGGTAAATGGGAACTTTCAGATTACAGACAGTGGAAACTAGAAGAGACAGCATGAGTCTGTCAGGAAGAGGTTAGCTGGACAAGGCTGAGGGAGCTGTGGACCCACCATACATCTTCGAGATACAAGCGTGGCTTCACAAACTTTGGCTTCTGTATGGGTACGTTATTTAAAGGATCATTGGTGATCCTGCATGTGTGGTACCTCTAAAAGCTGAATATTACTTACAGCCCCAGAATAAGGATAAGAAACATCACTGAAGAGAATACTTGGAATTATCACTCCTCTATTATCTCAAGAGATGCCTTTGAACTCACAATCTTGTCCCTTTTTAAAAAGATTTACTTTTATAAGTGTGTGTACATTGAGTTTTCTGGAACTGGAGTTACAGGAAGTCGTGAGCCACACAACATTGGTGCTCAGACGTGAATGTGGGCCTTCTGGGAGAGAGGGGAATACTCTTAACCACAGAGACATCTCTCCCTCACAGGCTCTTCATTCAGCCTCCCAAGTTTTGGGGTTACAGATATGTTCCACCATGCCCGGCTTGTTTAGCATTTTGATGTGCTTTGCACTTTGGGAGAGAGAGAGGTGTTCTAACATATGCTGTCCCTGACTGTATTGCTAAGAGCACTGTGCTTATAGTGAACTTAATGACCCCAAGGTGTATGTGGCTGTGAAGGGCTGAGGGCTGAGGAAGAATCAACCTTAAAACAAGAAAGTGGCATGATTTAATTATGGTCTTAGAAAAAATAAACAGCTACAAAGTGGAGAATGAATGGTGGGGACAGCCCTCGGAAGTCATTATAGGACACCAAGGACCAGGGGCGAGATAGGAAGACTAAATTACAGCAAAACTCAGGAGGTGGTTTTGGCCGTGAGTGCTCTCATGGGGATGCATAGTCATGAGGGAAGGAACGGCTGAGGGCCTAGGAAGGGTGAGGTGACGTCTCAGCTGGCACGAGGACAATGACCAGGGGTGGGGCGTGTGTAGGATGCCATTTTGTGTGTGACATAATTTGGAGCTATGGAATTTCAGGGTAGAAGTGTCTAGATGAGAAAGGTGATGTAGAAGTAATCCATATCTAAACTATGAATGAGATTCAGGAAACGTCTAGAAGGAGAAGAGGTGAGTCAGAATGTCAGCACTTACTAGAGAGCTGGATTCAAAGAAATAGAGATGGCAAAGTGTCTAAGGAATGAGAGGCTAGCTGGGAAAATGGGAGAAGAGAGGTATAGAAGAATTGGAGATATATATTAGCGGCCGTCAGCAGGTATGAAGTAGCTGGATGGCGTTGGACTCTGTAGGTCTTGAGTCACTCATCTGGCCATTCATTTTTCCAGGTGGCAGACATTCATCGGTGGACTTTTGCTTCATGTGTCATGGAAACTGGGCTGGGTGGAGATCAACAGCAGTTTAAGGTATAACAACCTCTTTGTAACTGGCTCATGATTCACACATATATTATACTTTAAATATGTATTATACTGTAGCATGGAAACTTGAGTTGTTCGGCCTTTTAGTTCTTTTACATCCTTGAATTCAGTGATTTTTATAATAGGCTAGATCTTAAATACTGTTGCTAATATGATATTAAGTTATCAGAGGCACACAGTTACAGTACCATATTAATTTGCCTCTGTCTTAGGTTAAGAAGAGTGCCAGTGTCTTAGTTACTTTTCTGTTGCTGTGACAGAACAGCATGACTGAAGCAGCCTGTAGAAGGGAGGTTTGTTTGGGGGTCACAGTTCCCCAGGGTCCATGATGGCTGGCCCAGGCGTGGTGGAGACCTGGCCAGGAGCTCACGTCTTGGTCTGTGAGCAGGAAGCTGGAGTGGGGCTGCAATGACCTGACCTACTTTAAAGGCCTAACCCTTAAAGGCCAAGGGCCTGAACATCAGGAATTAGAGGAGGCACCTGTCTCTCTCCACCTTCAATTCATCAGCTGTGGCTTTAGCCTGTTACAGGGGCTAATTCCTTCATTACCTTATTCACCCACAAAGGAAACAAAATGTCTGTGGTAGTCCTGGCAGAGTCTCAGGCCCCTTTGACATTTGGATCCCTGGGTAACTGCTGAGCCAGTGTGTTCACATTCACATTTGCATGTACATATATGTATGTGTGTGCATGAGCGCTGGGGAGCAGCTACCAGCTGGAGGGATTGCGGGTGACATCACACTGAAGGACTGCTGTCCTTGCCTAGTGGTCTGGTTTGAACATTGTGCTCACCTGCCATGCCTCTTAATGACTGAGAAGCCTGAATATGGCATCTCATTGGATCCATTTGTATGCCACCCTCCTGCCACTAAACACTACATGAAGTTAAGGAAAGTCTGTGGGCACACATCATAAAACTGTTGTCATTGACATGAAGCCTAATTAATTTAAATCACTTGTTTTTCAAATAGAGCATGTCCTACTGTGAGAACATCTGCTCCCTGCAAACACTCTGCAATGTTCTGTTATGGTGCCTGGAGGGCTCCTCAAATGGGATTCTCAACAGTTCTGTATTCTGATGACATCTATTGGGCCTAAAAATAGCTTCCAAACATGAAAATAAGAGAACAAGGTTTATAGATTAACACTGGCACCCTAAAATAGTAACATCCTACCACTATAAAATCAGAATTTTTTTTTACAAGCGAAAGGACCTGAGCATATTTTTTTCTATTTTGTGTGTGTCTATATGTGTACATGTTTGTATGTGTGCATGTGCATGTCCAACCCTCTCCCAATACCCCAGCCCTGCCAGTGTTGGGTTACAGGCAAACACTTCATTATCTTTTAGTCCACTACTATGGGCAAAAGTAAGCTTTAATAAGCCACTCTTCCAGATTAGGTCATTGTCTTATGCACAACATGAACTGTGTCATAATAGTCAGGCCATGAATTTGAAAGAGCAAGGAAAGGTATATGGGAGAGTCTGGAGAGAGGAAAGCAAAGAGAAAAATAATATAATTAAATTATAATCTCAAAAAATCAAAGAAACAATTTTAAATAATAAAACTGCTAAACTGCAAAGGCCGTGAGTTATATCCCTTGCAGTCTCTCTGCTTCCTGCTCACAGACCAAGACGTGAGCTCCTGGCCAGGTCTCCCCCACGACTGGGCCAGCCATCATGGACCCTGGGGAACTGTGACCCCCAAACAAACCTCCCTTCTACAGGCTGCTTTCAAATTGGGATTCCCTCATCTCATGCCCCGGCCAGCGGGGTCTTCAACGTGGACCTGAAACTGGGGGTGAGACACATGGGAGACAAGAACACGAAAGAAAGGAGGGCAAGACAAAGACCTTCTAATCAAGCTCCTCACTTTATTTTTCAGCCAGCAGTTAAATAGGGACTCAAGGTGGGAAAGTTCACACAGACAGATAGGGTGGGGACAGTCCACAGTCAAATGTATTCTGCTAGAACAGGATGTGTTACTTTGGAAATCTACCTATCAATTGTCTAACCGGAAGAGGAATATCTGTTCTCTGGGTGTTACTATGGTAATCTACCTATCAATTGTCTAACCAGAAGAGGGATATCTGTTCTCTGGGTGTTACTGTGGTAATCTACCTATCAATTGTCTAACCAGAAGAGGGACACCTGTTCTCTGGGTGTTACTGTGGTAATCTACCTATCAATTATCTAACCAGAAGAGGGATATCTGTTCTCTGGGTGTTACTGTGGTAATCTACCTATCAATTATCTAACCAGAAGAGGGATATCTGTTCTCTGGGTGTTACTGTGGTAATCTACCTATCAATTGTCTAACC